>JAHIAM010009952.1:0-14315 GCA_021605205.1 Aegilops longissima | reverse complement strand
ATGCTCGCCTCCGAATCTCTTCATCTTATGCTACGCCCACTGCTATGAATTCTGCCAATGCTCGCTCGATAGTTGAAGTGCTTTCAACTTGAGACCAAAGCTTGATAGTTCCAAAGGCCCACTGACAATCCCGCCTGCTGCTTCGGATTTTGCAATATCCTCTACAGCGGAAAGCGAGTGACAATCGTTATCTCGAGTCTTGAAGTAATGGCGCAGCTTTGAGGCCATGAGGAGGCCAAAAGCAGCTTTTGCACACCGAGTACCTTTGATCTAGCCCCGCAGAACGGAATCGATAAAGTACACCGGGCGCTGCACCATCTTTTTCAGATCTTGTTGCAACCTCGCGCTGATCTGTTCTTGTCGGGACCAGAGCTTGACGGCGAAGCCCCTTGCTTATCGCTGGATGCGCTCGCCTCGTTGCCGCTCATCATCTGCCTCCTTCCGTACTTTCACGCAGCACTAACCACTTTGATTGGTTGCCGCTATATACAGCAGCAACTTCTCTTGTGGCCTAGGTGCGACAAGTATTGAGCGGAGGATGTATCTCTTCAAGTCTCTGCAGCGCAGCCTCCGCTTCGAGTCCATTTATTGACCCGCCTTTTTCAAAATCTTGAAAACGGCAGGCGCTCAGCAGACTTAGAGATGAACTCGCCGAGAGCAGCCACGCAACCGCAAGCCTTCGACATCCTTGACGCGCTTTGGTGCTTCGATCTGCTCAATGGCCTTGATCTTGTCGAGATTGGCTTCAATTCCCCACCGAGAAAAGAACCCGAGAAGCTTGCCGAAGGGACTCCAAACACACACTTCTCGGGTTGAGCTTGAGGTTGATCTTGCGCAGATTTGCAAACGCCTCATCCAAATCCTGAACCGAGTCGCCTCGTTTTGCTCTTGACCACTATGTCATCCATGTAGGCTTCTACATTTCGGTATCCGGGTCCAAAGGCATCATGGACTACCTTGCAAAGGTTGAACCAGCATTCTTCAAACCGAAAGGCATCCGTGATAAAGCAAAGACGGCTACATGGTGTAATGAATGCGTTTTCTTCATCCTCTTCGCCATGAAGATCCGATGATATCCTGAATATGCATCAAGAAACGAAGCAGATCACATCCAGCCGTGGAGTCAACAATCTGGTCGACACGCTGCAAGGGAAATGGGTCTTTGGGACAAGCTTTATTAACATCGCGAAGTCAATACAAAGTCTCCATTTCCATTAGCCTTATGCGCATAACTACCGGATTGGCCAACCACGGGGTGGAGGACTCTCCGACAAGCCCCGCCGCTTCTAATTTCTTGATTTCTTCGCTATGAACTCTGGCGCCCACCGCCTGCTTCCTAACTCTTGCTTGACGGGCCGCGTGAGGACAGATCGCTAGGTGGTGCTCAATTACTTTCTGAACACCGGGATGTCGATGGTTGCCATGCAAACACATCGACATTCGCCGCAGAAAGCAACGAGCTCGCTTCCTATTTAGGATCAAGCTGGCACGATGATGAAGGTACCACCAGCCGCCCTCCTTGGCGGCACTTCCTTGGTCTTTGGCGGAGCTGCTATCGCCTTGTTGCACTTGCCGTGGAGCTTGATGGTGCGCCTCGACGGTAGCGCAGCACCAAGAGGTGCGCTGCCGGAGGGCAACAGAGTTTTGCCGACCTGGTGGTCTTTTTTTCCCCGGAGCTTCAGCGTAAGTGGTTTGCTATCCGCTGCGCCGCTGCATCCCGAGAATCTTGTCGGCGCAGATAAGGCGCCTTTTCTACCGCCATGGACAGAGATGACGCTTATCGGGCCGGCATCTTGAGTAGGTTGTAAGCATAATGAGAGGCGGCCATGAACTTGGCGAAGGCCGACGGCCAAGTATGCCATTGTAGGGCAATGGGAAATCGGCGACGCCAAACGTGACCTCTCGCCTGAAGTTGAGATCGCGCCAATGTTACCGCAACGTGATCTTCCCTTTGGGCTTGCTCCTTCCGGGTTGATTCCTTGAAAGTACCAGCTTTCGAGCTCAGCCGTCGGATTTGAAGTTTCGAGCACCGCAGGAGATCAATTTAGGCCGCCCGCCAACCAGCATCTTTGTGACTTTGAGGTTGTGGATGGTTGGTGAGACCAACATCGGCAGCACCGACCGCAGTGATGCGATCAGGTGATCCTCAATGTCAAAGATGATGGGCGGCTGGACCATTTCGAGGTTCGCGTGACTCTATGGACGGTTCTGCTGCATTGACCTCACGATCCATTGCTTGAGTTGGCGGTGCGAGGTATGCAGAGACGCACCACCGCCGACGCAGGACCTCCGCGCCTTTTGAAACTCCTGCTCATCAGCTTCATCGCCTTCATCGCCCTCGCCATCTTCATCTTCGCCTTCTTCCTTGTCACGCCGCTGGAGGTTCTCTCCTGCCGCTGCTTGGCTTTGCCAGCGCCCCCGACCGGTCTCTTCTTACTTGCTGCACCTGCTCCTTCTTGGCTTTTCCTTGTCTCACCGCAGATTCAGCTCTCAGAGCTCAACAAGCTGCTCGACTTTCTTGCAGCTCGAGATCGTGGCCTTTGGTGCGTGGATTTTACAAGATCGCTTGTTGAGCTGCGCTTGTCGGCGTCGCCACAGCTTGGCGGTCGGCGCTCACGGCAACCTCCTTGCCGGAGCCACCAGCCTTGGCTTTGTTGGGCACCATCCTTGCCGATCGCGCACAACTAGTACTTCTTGATTTTTCTTCCTCCGTTGTTTCGCACCGGCTATTTCTTGCCGGGCGATCCCTCACCGCCGCACCCTGCTCCCACATTCTCTCCTCGGAGTCTTCTTCCTTCTTCAGCGGCACACTTGTTGGCCGTATGAGCTCACGACGCCTTTTCACTTTGCACATCGCCATCTCCTCCTCATCCTCGCGATTTCGACATTCCGATGGAATGCACTAATCACCGCAGCAGGGTGGACGCCCGATGTTGTAGTGCACTCGATCAATCTCGATGAATTTGCAGAGACTCTCCTTCCGGGCGTAGTAGGTGGAGATCACTCTCCGGCCATGAGGTTTGTGGTCACCGTGAAGGCGCTTAACAAACCTGGTGGCACAAATCTGCCCAAGAAGAAATAGAGCCATCCGCAAGTGCATGAGCCAAGATCCGACGCTTGGCTTGAGTACCAAGGGAAAGTAGTTGGCGAGGATCTTGTCGCCTCGCCCCCACAGCTTGCAACCGCGATGGTGTAGATGCCGAGGAATTCGATGGTGTGTCCTGCCATCATACTTCTCCGCACATCTGGTTTGAAGTTTTTCTTGCCGCCACCGGACTTGCCGCAGCTCACGAAAGTGAACATGTGGCAACCCATCACAGACGGCAAGTCGCCGTTCTCTCGGGCGCATGCGTATCAACAGTAGCGCGCGCTGGTCGGATTGACGGCGCGCTTTTGGCGCCGATACGGGTTCGAAGCGCTTCTTCTTGCCGTTTGAGAACTTGGCGCTGGTCGCGACGAGCTCGCTGGATCCGACGATGCAGTGGAGTCGCTGTCGAGGTGGATCCGCGAGTCGACGATCTTGGTCTTCGGTCGGGAGTGCACGGTGGCTGCAACCCCGCAAGTCTCGCCGCCATCAGCTCGTTCTTGTCGCCGCCGCTGCGCAGGCACTCGGTGGTCGCGGGACGCGCCGCTGGCGGCCGGCGAGACTCGAATTGTGGCCTCCATTCGCCGACCTTGTCGGCCGCTGAGGGTAATCTAGAAGTAACGAGTTTCAGCCAAGGCTTCCGCTGGTGTGGTTGCGCAACGGCGACGGAGCGAAGAACGGATGTGCTCGACTCCAACCGTTAGGAGGAGCAGCATCCCGCCTAAGCGATCGATTCGCTTGTACCAAGATGCCGAGGTGCATGCGGTCTCGAGGGCCTCGGATCCTCCAGCTTGGCCTTTATCCAACGAGCGATGGTGCCGCGAGTATCATGACGTGCCGGTCCCGCGCCTCCGCGAAGGACGCGGTGCGACTTGACGCCGACGCCGTGCTTCCTTGTCCTTGATCTCGGCGGCCAGGGCTCTTCGACGACGCCGTTCCTCCGCTACGCTTCCACCACCGACAGCTCCGTGGTGGTGGGTTCGACGCAGACGGCTTCGCTGCTGCCAAGACTTCTTCTTCGTGCCATGTTGACGAAGATGTCGATGAAGTTACTCGTGACCGCCGGATCGGGTTCACACAGCTCGACGCTCTACCGCGCGCCAAAGATGTCGGGAGGAATCTGATCGTGTCCCAGTCCCTTGTGGTTCGGTGGAGATTGCATGAAGAGCGGATCGAGGCGATGCACACGAGCGGATTTACCCAGCTTCGAGCTCTCCGAGAGATAATACTCCACGCTGCTTTGTGGATTATCTCGTGTTCTTGCTAGGGAGCAATGGGAGCTACAAGACCTAGCCCGAGTGTGGTTTCAGATGAATATGATGAACTAAGCCGGAGCTGGACCGAACCGAAGTCGAACCACAAGGGACCCAGTCCCAGAGGTGCTCGTGGGACACGATCGATTCCTCCCGACATCTTTGGCGCGCCGTAGGGGCGCCGAGGCTGTGTGAACCCGATCCGCGGTCGCACGAGCAACTTCATCGACATCTTCGCAACATGGCATCAAGAAGAAGTCTTCGCAGCAGCAGAGCTGCTCATGCCGAACCCACCACCACCGGAGCTGTCGAGGTGGGGAACGCGGCGGAGGAACCGCGCGCCGAGAGAGCCCACAATGCCGCCAGTACAAGGACAAGGCAGCACAAGGCCGGCGCCGAAGTTCGCACCTGCCCCTCGCAGGAGGCGCGGACCGACAGCGCCCGATGCTCAGCACCATACGCCTGGATCAAGGCCAAGCCGAGGATCCCGAGGCCTCGAGACCGTGATGCGCTCAAAGATGCCGGTATAGTGGAGTACGGTCGCCATGGATACTACCTCCTAACTTGGTTAGGAGTCCGAGCGCATCCGTCTTCGCCTCGACGCCTGTTTCCAACCACACCAGCGAAGCCTTGGCAAGAGCTCCGCTGGGTAATCCGCAGTGCATCGCCGATCCGCTTTGTGCATCTCGCTCCAACCACAAGGGACCCAAGTGGTTTCAGATGAATATGATGAACTAAGCCGAGCTGGACCGAACTGAAGTCGAACCACAAGGGACCCAGGTCCCAGAGGGTGCTCGTGGGACACGATCGATTCCTCCCCGACAATCCCGACGTAAAGATTCAAGACAAAAGTTCATATTGACATAAAAATAATAATACTTCAAGTATACTAACTAAGCAATTATGTCTTCTCAAAATAACATGGCCAAAGAAAGTTATCCCTACAAAATCATATAGTTTGGCTATGCTCCATCTTCCCCACACAAAATATTTAAATCATGCACAACCCCGATGACAAGCCAAGCAATTGTTTCATACTTTAACATTTTCAAAACTTTTTCAATCTTCACGCAATACATGAGCGTGAGCCATGGATATAGCACTATATGTGGAATAGAATGGTGGTTCGAGAGGACAAAGGGGAGAAGATAGTCTCACATCAACTAGGCGATCAACGGGCTATGGAGATGCCCATCAATAGATATCAATGTGAGTGAGTATGGATTGCCATGCAACGGATGCACTAGAGCTATAAGTATATGAAAGCTCAACAAAAGAAACTAAGTGGGTGTGCATCCAACTCGCTTGCTCACGAAGACCTAGGGCATTTGAGGAAGCCCATCATTGGAATATACAATCCAAGTTCTATAATGAAAATTCCCACTAGTATATGAAAGTGACAAAATGAGAGACTCTCTATCATGAAGATCTTGGTACTAATTTGAATCACAAATGTGGTAAAAGGATAGTAACATTGCCCCTTCTCTTATTCTCTCATTTTTTATTTTTTTCTTGGGCCTTTTCTTTTTTTATGGCCTCTTTTTTTCGTCCGGTCTCATCCCGACTTGTGGGGAATCATAGTCTCCATCATCCTTTCCTCACGGACAATGCTCTAATAATGATGATCATCACACTTTTATTTACTTATAACTCAAGAATTACAACTCGACACTTAGAACAAAATATGACTCTATATGAATGCCTCCGACGTGTACCGGATATGCAATGAATCAAGAGGACATGTGTCGGTGTCAAACCGCGGATCTCGGTAGGGGGTCCCTAACTTTATGCCTAGGCGGATGGTAACAGGAGACAAGGGACACGATGTTTTTACCTGTGTTCGCCCTCTCGCTGGAGGTAAAACCCTACTCCTCGCTTGATTAATATTGATGATATGGGTAGTACAAGAGTAGATCTACCACGAGATTAGAGAGGCTAAACCCTAGAAGCTAGCCTATGGTTTGATTGTTCTTCGCCCCACGGATTAAAACCCTCCGGCTTATATAGACACCGGAGAGGGCTAGGTTACAGTAGTCGGTTACAATGGGAGGAGATCTACATATCCAGACGCCAAGCTTGCCTTCCACGCCAAGGAAAGTCCCAACCGGACACGGACGAAGTCTTCGATCTTGTATCTTCATAGTCCAGAGTCCGCCAAAGGTTATAGTCCGCCATCCGACACCCCTAATCCAGACTCCTCAAGAGTCTCCTAACCAGGCTTCAATGATGACGAGTCCGCATGCAGATTGTCTTCGCATTGCAAGGCAGGTTCCTCCTACTAATACTTCATAGAAGATTTTGAACACAAGGATAGTGTCCGCTCGCAAAATAAGTTCCACATACCACCGCAGAGAGAATAATATTTGCACAAATCCAATCACGACGTATTCCGCAGCGTGACATCACACCACGCCAAGCCTTTATTCAATCACTTTTACCGTCCCCACCTCAGCAAGCGAGGCGGTTTCTTGGCACGCCTTGTCAAGCAGAGATCATGTCCCTTATTCCGGATTCTCATCAATATGGGCGTAGTAACCCAACCGCGTCTGCTGGCATGTCTCCTCTATCAAGGCGAGTCCCAAATGGTCACGGGAGGGCTCTGGTATTCAACCTCTTTATAAAGAGACCAAGGCTCTACTCCTTTCTTTCAATCTCAATCGAATCCGCCCCGAAGTTCCAAAGCACCCAAAGCTCCAGATTCAGCGCCTGACCTTCGATGATGTCCGGCCCGACCTTCAAGGTCGTGGATGCCTTCCTCCGTACGGAAGAAGACGTCAAAGCTAAGAGATGCTGTATCTAACCGCGAATTTCAGATAGGCTGCCTGCTCAAGGGCAGGTTATTCCCACTCCCAAGTCCGTGAGAGCGTGGTGTTCAGGCCTCACTTCCTTCGGGGCTAGGCTTCCGACGGACCCTTCGTGAGGGGGCTCTGTTTTATTATGGGTTGAATTTCACGACTTGGCCCGAGTCCATCCTCCACATCTCCTTGTTCATTGTCATGTGCGGCCTTCCTCCCGATTACTCCTCACTTCGGATTGTGGCTTAAGACCTTCAAAGTAGAGCCAAGATGATCGAATGGCAGCACGCCGGCGCGGAGGTGCGTTATAAGCAAGAATGCCGACGCCCATGGCCCGAGGGCTCTTTTCAAGAGGAGTTCAACTTATGGCAACAAGAGTGGTTTTATATCACAGCTCCTGTGGGCACCAAGTGGGTGGCGCCACATGCCTTTCGCCGGGTACCCCACCATGGCTGGCGCATGGGTCAATAAAGGGTTTAACTGGGGCCGCCCAAGGACGTGCCTTGTTGCAGGGCCGCATTCGAGATCTCCTAGAAAGAGACATCAATCCGGTCGAGTGACGCAGGTCATGTTGATTCGCCGCACTTCGCCTGCAAACACCGCCTCCGCCTGTGGAGTTTAATCCGAGGGACCACGAGCCTCAACATTTTACGGGCGCGACGCCCATGGATATGTACAAATTGTTCTTCGGATCACAAGCAATGTGTCCGGACGCAACCGAGGACGCAGTGTGAGCTGCAATCACCGATACTCAAGTAAGTAGCCCTATACCCGGATGCACTATCCGATATTTATCATAAAATTGCCCTTAAAAGAGTTGTCCCTTAAACAGGAGTGGATAGCGAAAGCAAAGCTAATCAGTGTCCGCCCTCCCCGAGACCACGCCGATCCCGTGTTAACCAGATGTCGGAGGTTGCACCTTGGAAGAAGGCGAAGGGGGAACAAGGAAACTACCGCCTCCAAGGAGGTTGTCAGAATGGAGGAATCGAGAATTCTCTATCCAGGGAAGAAGAGGACCGCTCAAGACCCAGAGACCATGGTCTCAAAGCGGGGAAGAAATCTTCGCCGAGGGTCCTCGCTGGGATGCCTCGCCAAGACTGTGCCCCCAAGGGGATCAGCCCTCCACCGAGCCGTAAGTAGAGAAGGGAGTTTTAAAATAAGAGACATCCATGTTCTATTTCTGAGGAAGATAACCGAAATTTTACATTGTAGTTCGGATCTCAGCCCTTCTCAGCAGAGCTCATCTTCGGGGATCTTCGCTCGAGATGATGGAGAGCGAACGCCTCCTGCCGCATCGCTTATGCAGGCGGGCGACCTCGAGGTGTCGCCACGAGGGTTTCTCCGAATCCGCAGGGCCGAAGGCAGTCGATGGCCCCCAAAGCTCCTCCGTGTCCGCCTTCGAAAGGCCACCGGACGAACCGCACCGACCAAAGGCATGGTCGGAGGAGATGAAGGATCTTCTCGGCGAAGGCTCTGTTCGAAGAACACCGTCGCTGATGGGCACGGTGATTGAAATGGTTTCATCCATGAAAGCAGGTTGTACGAGGCCGCAGGAGTTTATCGACAGGCTTTGAGGTACGCGAAATGATGTACCTTTTGACAGCTTCGCATATATAAGATGCGCTCAGATAGATAGTAGCCCCGAGACTCGCGGCGTTGTCAAAATGACGGCGCCCGAGGATCATAATCTCGGTATGATACGCCGCTTTCCTATGTAGGTGGCGGCGTCCGTGGCTAGCCGGATCGATGAATTTGCCGAGCTAAAGCGGCAACTTGACGTGGCAGATGCCGACATCGCGCTTGTCAACAAGCGCTTGACGAGTCACAATGTATGTAATTTCTCCGCGACACCTGGTAAGAGGAGCTTGATGCCCGATTACAACATAAATGCTTGATTCAGATGGTGCCGCCATGGAGAACCTTCGCTGAACTCGCCTGAGCCAAGGAGCAGGCCAGAAAGTGATGCGCTGCCTTAAAGGCGGCAAGAGCTGAAAGTCTAACAGGCTGCTCACCGTCAAGCAAGAAGGAAATGGCCGAGATGGCTGTGAAGTTGAAGGATGCTGCCGACCGCTACAAGCTTCTTGAAAAGAAGATCGGCAAATGTAAGGACCTGGAGAAGGACACTAGCGAGGCTAAGGATGCTCGCTCGCAATGAGAGCTATGAAGGAGGAGCTACGCCAGCCGAGATATCGCGCCGGAAAGCCCTTTATGCGCGTAATGAAGTTCGGGATCCTAAATATGCTCGCTTGACTGGCTTTGGAGTGCGGCGGATACTTATCTCGACTTGGCGGCAAGTGTCGCGGACGCGCCAACACTTCCGAGATCAAAGGATCACGGCGGAAAAGCTTTTTGGTCGCAGCCCACAATCCGAGCACCCACTTCCATTAATCGATCGCTTGACGCATGGGGCGGAGCTGAATAGGTTATCCGGACTCGCCATGAAGGATGTCGTGAGTTATCTGTGGCCGGAAAGGCCCGAGCCGAAAAGTTATTTTAGCTTGGTGCAGCAGTTCCTTGGCGTGCCGCATATCAATGCAATGAAAAGGTCAGCGCATAGAGGGTGCGCGATGGCTCTTGCCCGTGTCAAGACATACTGGCGGAGATGAAGGCCGCCGCGTTGCATCCCAAGATTCGACGGAGCCGAGTACCGCTGAACACTATTTTCGTGAAGTTCGCAGGCGCTGCTTAATAGAGACGCAGGTTTCAAGGATATTATGTTTGAATAACATGTATTATTGTAAAACAATATTTAGGGGAATATAAAAGCTTTTTATACTTGTGCCTTCAAGAATTAAAATACCTCATGTGCGCGTAATGTATATGTATATATAACCTGAAGATGGCAGTTCGCTTCATTTCACGCATATAATGTGGGGTGTTCGCAAAGGCGATTTTCACACTTGATCCAACGCTTTGGTCCTATTAAGGAGGTGATAGCGAGCAAACCAGGCAATCGGACTATAATGCTTTATCACTTTCACTTAGCCATAGGAGTTTGACAAGGGGCTACTATATAGCTCCTAGGGGCACCGCCACCCGATTCGGGCGCGTGTGCTCGGCCGAAACGGCCCTTCGTTAATGCGGAGGAATCCTAAAGATTCCGCGGTCATCGAGTGGTTGACCAGTCTCACGCTATATCATGACAGCGCCGCTTTCATCGAGGTGCTCGCTCGCAACCGGGCACAATCGTAGTAGTTCTCCGGTGCCGCTTTAGCCGATAGAGCGGAACGAAGGCAACAAAACACAGGAGCCGGCAAACCCAACATTTGACCAAAGACGTGATTCGGAGCTGATGCATATAATGCCAACTCGCAATGCCGAACACTCCCTAAGGTATTCGGTCTTTATGAAAACGGGCTGAACAACGCCTTGGTAATAAGCCCCGTGTCCGTGTATGCGAAAATTCGACGGGCTACATGCCAAGACGCCAGCCTCCTCCTGGTTATACCAAGAAACCGGGATGTATCAACAAGAGACAGAAAAAGGTTTACGCAGGGTCTTAATCTAAAATGAACTTGAACGGGCCCCATCGCACGATGCGCATGTGTCTCCGCAGCCGATCCTCGATGGGTGTAGCACGGTGTTCATCTATAAAAGAGAGGAACTTAGTTGAAAAGATCATGTGAAATGTACGTATATTAAATAAACAAAGTATAATTGAAAAATGAATAAAATTGAGCTTTATTGTCTCTTGTTGTACATGCCGTAGCCCCTTGTATCGGGGTATGCGCTAGTAAGCCCTTGTAATGCTTATGCCGGACTCGCTAGCCATGTCCGTGGTCTGAACAACCTGTTTAGGTGCTTTGATTAGTGAAGCTGTTTAGTGTGTGGCTGTCAAGGCAGCCGCACAATCTTCCGCCCGAGGGGCACTCGATATTTCCTTTAATGAGATGATGCCTCATGGATCGGCATTTTAAGTGTAAGAGATGCATAATGCGGTATTATGTTAAAGCGGGCGAAAGCCAGCTCCCAAGAGTGCTTGATAGCTACTTGTAAATGGTGCAATGTGGAAGGTTAGTTTTGCAGTGGAAGTTGTCGGGGAGCCAACATAACTTCTAGCAGGAGAGAGCCCGCATAATGGGCATATGGGCCTCAGCTACCCTTGAAAGTAAGTGTTGCTATGGCTAATTTTTGTTGGGTCTATCCCCATTTTGTGGATTGTGTCCTGATATAGCAGGTTTAGATCATCCGCCATCCATTAGGACTTGTGTAAAGTGGAGTCCGCAATTATCGGATCTAATATCAAGGCAGTCCAGCTGCATTCCGGATACTTCTAGAGTAATCCTCGATGGTCGAAGGTGATTGGTTTTAACAACCAGGCATGGACTCCTCCGGATAGGCCGATGGTGCGATTCTATGGGCGCCACTGCTTTTTCCTTTGTCACGTGAAGTGAGTTTACTGTTTTGACTTCTTGTGGGAAATTCTTTTGTTTTCCGTGCTCTGCTTTGGGGTTCGCCATCGCCCTCGCTGGTGTGTCGAGCCCTTGTGTTCGGCGTTGAGTTTGCCGGATTGCTTGAAGACTCAACAATCTCGTGGGTATGGTTTGCGTGCTTCCTGTGAGTACGTGGATTTGGCATATCTTATCCAAGATTTTGTTTAGGTTAGATAGCTCGTCCTCGTTATCCTTGAGTGGTAGCTTTTCTGATTCTGCCGAGAGCTTTTGAATCCGGCGCTGACGCCGGTTTTGGGCTGTTTCTTGGTCCAGCGCTGGTCCTTGCTGCGCCAGGATTTCGCTTCCATCCCTAACTTCGATGTACTTGGGTCGCTGGTATCGCATCTTGCCAACCAGCTATCCTCTCCGCAAAAGCGGTCATGAGGCTTGTTAATGCGCCATTGTTCTTGGCTTTTCTTGGCCGAGGTGTCTAGCGAGCCATTCGCCTCTAACGCTGTGTTTGAAAGCTGCTAAGGCTTCGTGTCCTGGACAATGACTATCCGGTTCTTTTAGTAAGAAATCTGTTCTAGAGTTTCCGGCTGACTCTCCGGTTGTTGAGTTATATGACTTGAATCGTCTCAGATCCGGAGGTCGGACATAGGTCCCTTGAAAATTTGCCCGAAGGCATCCTCGAGCTCTTCCCAACTTCCAATGGTGTTTTCGGAAGGCTTTTAAGCCAATGCCGGGCTGGCCCTTTGAGCTTGAGGGGTAAGTATTTTATGGCGTGGAGGTCATCTCCTCTAGCCATGTGTATGTGGAGGATATAATCTCAATCCGCACTGTGGTCTGTTGTTCCGTCAGATGCCTCTATGTTTACGGGCTTGAATCCCGAAATTATGGTCCAGACCTCATCGGTGAAACATAGGGGTGCGGCACCTCTATTTGGCTGTGCCGTGATGTCCGGATACTTGTTGCGCTATGCTGCTTACTAGAGCTTGCTTTCTTGGCTCGTAGATAGACCTGGCTGGGCCATCCTTTGATGCTAATCTCAGCGGATCGTGGTGTCGGCTTGTGTGCCCGCTTGCCGCGACTATGTTGGCTATGGGGTCGCTTTATCCGACCGGTGGCTTTTATTTTTGATTGCGAAGGCTCTAAGGCCTCTTCCTCAAATTCGCAGTAATATTCGCCGATAGCTCTTTGTGTGGCGACGTCAGCCGATTTGTCCGCAGTGTTGAGTACTTTGCTCCTTCTAATTTGGAGTGCATCTTCCGCTGTTTTAAGCTTCCATTTCTGGTTTTTCAGGCTACGCGCAGGGCTTTGAGCCTTTTTGGAGGTTCTTCTACTCCAGCAACTTGTTCGGCGTGAGGTCATCCGGACGTTATCTTCGCCGGGACGGGTTGTTTATCCAAGTTGCCCTGTTCGGATGGTTGCTCGATGGCATGTTCGCATCCACCGTTCGCCTGCCTATGGCCGGGTCTGTATGGCTGTTGTCTCACGAGGTGGGGTTTGAGCGCGCCACCGCCGCTTGACCGCTTTTTGAGGAACGATCCCTTGTTGCGCCCCTTTGTTCCTCGTCGTCGCTTTTTAGGTGTGTCCACCATGTATACATCGTGAGATGATGTGGCTTTCAGGCCCTATAGGCGCTGGTTCTGTTCGCCTCCTACGCCGTCCCATACCGCCGATGTCTTCGAGTCGAAGTCGAGCATGTCGGCTAAATCATCGATGCGGCTACGGCGGGTGGTGGGTGGGTTTTGAATTTCTTCGTCGTCTGCATCCCAACCTTGCTGACCATAGTTCGCAAGGGCTCTCCGATAAAGAGAGAGACTTTAATGAATTCAAAATGTTGCCAAAGGGCGAAAAGCCGAAAGATGTCCTCGCAGTGAACTCCATGATCGGGCGCCCAATCGGATTTGATTGGCAGGGCGCAGAAGGTCTGGAGTCCGAAGAGGAGTCCGCACTTTGAGTCACGGGCTTCGCAGGACAAGGCTGGTGTTCGCCTCGGTGTCGAGAGATTGCAGCCCCAAGGCAGTGTCCAGCCACCCGCCCTCGACATGCAGTTCGCCCGAGCTAAGGGTCGAACGGACATCGTGCGCTCCGTGGCAATCGCTCAGCAGCAGAGCTAGATCATGCCCATCGTGATAAGGCGGCGCGCCGTGAGCTCAACCCGTCAAGATCAAGTCTTCACGCACGCCGGCCGTAGTTCAAACTTCCAAATCTGACTCGATGGCTGGGGCGAAGCTGATCGCTCTAGATGGCTGCTTAATTGCCCGCAGGCAAAGCCGCCGAATATAAGATCTGTCCGGGAGAAAAGTCTCACCCGGACCGCATCGCTGTGGTTGATCGGAGGAGCCATCGGGCCTAAAGATGACGCATAGAGGAACTCTTAATGAAAGCACCAATGTCGGTGTCAACCGCGGATCTCGGTAGGGGGTCCCAATCAGCGCCTAGGCGGATGGTAATAGGAGACAAGGGACACGACAGCTTTTACCAGGTTCGGCCCTCTCGCTGGAGGTAAAACCCTACTCCTGCTTGATTAATATTGATGATATGGGTAGTACAAGAGTAGATCTACCACAAGATTAGAGAGGCTAAACCCAGAAGCTAGCCTATGGTGTGATTGTTCTTCGCCCACGGACTAAACCCTCCAGCTTATATAGACACCGGAGAGGGCTAGAGTTACACGTAGTCGGTTACAATGGGAGGAGATCTACATATCCAGACGCCAAGCTTGCCTTCCACGCCAAGGAAAGTCCCATCCGACACGGACTAAGTCTTCGATCTTGTATCTTCATAGTCCAAGTCCGCCAAG
>JAHIAM010009951.1:0-69018 GCA_021605205.1 Aegilops longissima | reverse complement strand
TTCAGATCAATCATATGATGCATTGAGGACCACATTTCTGCAGAAGAAGTTCCATGTTGAGAGGAAGCTTGAGCCGATCAAGATGGCATGGCTCTTCAAGGAGTGAATATGCAAGTGATGGATGGTATGATCCCAACGGCACCCTGTTTTGAACATCATAGCTATGACATAGGGTGTCCCCATGTTCCTAAAAGCAATCAATACTGAAAGAGAGGTAAAGCTTATTAGACAGCAATTTTACCTCATCTTTTGCTTGTTTGTGTTGTACAATACTCGCTGTTTGTTGCTGACAATTTCTAGTTCTTTATTTTGATAGGTAAAACCAAGGAATACATATTTGATAGGTTGAAGGAAGTAATTGACTAGGTCATATCAAAGAATGTGGTCCAGGTTATTGCCGACAATACATCAAATTGCAAATATATTGGCTTGAGGATTGAAACGCATTACAAAAAATATTTTCTGACTCCATGTGTTGTGCAAACCCTCAAGCTTGTAATGAAGGACGATGTGATCCGATGAACTTTGTTGGTGAAAATACTGAATTTAAATGTATAAAAGAAGCTGGAGATGATGCCTTCTATATTAAAAATTGTATCTTGAATCACAACATGAGGTTGTCCATGTTCAATGTGTTCAGGAAGCAAGAATTTCTTGCATTGCAGAGACAAGATTTGCAAGTCTCATCATATTGAAGAGATTCATGTTAATCAAGTCATGTCTTGAGAAAATGGTTCGCTCTAATGAGTGGAATAATTATAAAGAGGGTGATTTAGAGAATGGATCATCCGTGAAAAAAAATGATTCTTAATGAGGAGGGTGCGATAATATAAGCTAATTCTTGCCTTCACTAAATCACTTCTTCATCTTATCTATGAGATATGGCCATATGGGACACCATGATAGAGAAGGTGAAAGTTGCTATCTGTCCAGGTGAAAGAAAGGAGCACTGGGAAGCATGTTTGTACTTGTTGTAATCTAGTTCTTCCTTTTCAATTTTTATTCCTGTTTACTACTTTTATTTTTAGCTCAAAGACTTTGTATTGTTTAATTGAAAATTAATAGAAATATCGCCCTTCTGTTTCATTCAAAATATAAAAAAATCACCATTTCATGATGTTGTTCATAAAATTTTGACAGTTCGCTGGACCAAGAGTTACACTTCCTTCATTGTATGGAACACTCTGTGAACCCAAAGTATTAATTATAGTTCAAGCTGGATTGAGGAAGTTCCTGGTCGTGTCAGCTTTTTTTATTTTTGAAAAGGAGGATTTAGCATTGAAGCTACTTGGGCAGGCAGTATCGTCGCCTTGTTTTGAGATGAATTGAGCGCATATTCTTTTATTCATAGCACTATAAGAAATAGTTTGGTTCCTGACCGAGCGGTGGATTTAGTTTTATGCAGATAACTTGCATCGTCAAGGAAGTCCAAAGATTATGTGAGTGGGACAAGCAGAATGGTTTATGTTGGTGGAGATCTGGCACTTGAAAGTGTGCATAGATGAAGGTGCCGATCTGGCACTTGATCATGAGCCCCAGTTTTGCAAGAGATGATAGGAGATGAAGCATCTGAAGTTTGAAGCCTTGGCCTTCAAATTGTCATTTTATAATATCTATATTGGAACTTATTATTAATTTAATTTGTAATGCACTACTGAACTATTTTATTCATCATCTACGATATACTCGCCTTTATCCCTGTAAGTCCTTTTTAGAAAATGCCGCTTCCGTGTCCGTATCCCATAGAAATTAACTCATGACAAACTCATCCGAATGTCGACATTGATGCAGCGGAGAAACAAACTTAGAGTTAAAAAGGGCAGGGACAAAATGGAAAGGGGCTTATCGTCATCATCACCTGCTGCTGCTGCACCCTCGAGCTGATCCGCGATCCTCCACCTTGTCGTAGTCCAGCTGGGGCCTGCTCTGCAACATGAGAGCAGAGAAACAGACAATATAAGTTTATACCAAGAGACGGAATGACAGAGACCAGATCAGGGAGAGGGTGCCGACAGCAAGACGGCGATTTCGCTGAGGATCTTGTCAGCGCCTTGGAGGAAGCGCCCATGACCTCAACGACCATGCCCTTGCGTATCTTCTTGTACCTCCACATCACGTGACAGCTGCAAGAAATACTGATCCACCGCACTTAGATCCACCACGGCAGAGCAAACGCCAGTTAGCCAGCCGCCAAAACCGATCGAAACGGTGATGCTCAGCGATTCCAGCCCACAAACACACGGGTGTAGGTGGAGGGGGGGGCTCACCTCGCGAACTTGGAGGCGATAAGGCTGTTGATCTCGCCCTGATCTGGGCGGCCGACATGGCTAGGAGGTCCGGAGGAGGCAGGCGGACCGGTTCGAAGGCTCGGCGCGCTGGGGAATTCGCTGCTGTGGTGTTGGCGGAATGGACGAGGAGTGGAGGGGTGATGGAGCCCTTGTATTGCTCAGGTTTCTGCGGAGGCGCTTGCCATTGATGAGCTTGCAAACGGAAACTGCCGCTGAAAGCCTTGACAGCTCGTCCGGTTCTCAGCCTGTGTGGTCCCAACGCAGCACGCAAGGGAGCGCCTATCTCGACGATGGTCTGTCTATGGGCCGAGCAGCCCATGCGCTTTGTTAAATATTCCTCCGCTTAGAATATTTGTCATCAAATGAATAAAAGGAATGTATCTAGATGTATATTAGTTCTAGATACATCCCTTTATCCATTTAGATGACAAGTATTTTCGGACGGAGGGAGTATTCACCTAAACTTTGTCAAATGCCCGCTGCAGGCGTGTGGACTTAGCGAAGTTACAGGAAGTCGTCGGCCATCTTAATCCGTGGTAACGACTGTTGGGACTAACCCCGACCAGCTGGCCCTCCCTCGCTCTCGCTCGCTCGGTCGTGGACAGAGGTAGAAGATGGAGAGGAGGACACCGGATATTTTCAGGCGACGAACGGCATTGCCGCATGTACAGCCTTTTCTATTCCCAGCTCAAACTGCTTGGTAATACACCACATCTCACAAACTGATTACAGCCGCGTAAGTAGCAGACGCGCACACACGCACTGCACGCCCACCTCCTGGAATAGCTCCTATGGATGACTCGGCCAACATCCACTACTCAACTGACTCTGCTAACAGACTCACGAGACGCACGAACACACACGGAACGCATCCAGGACAAGATTTTTCCCAACAATCTCCGCATAATCTCGGCTTGCCATCGTTGGAATTGTAGCAGCTCCCGTCGTTTTTGTCATCGGAGTTGTTGCAGCTCCCGTCGTTTTCGTCACCATGGCTGCCGCTATGGCGTCCTTGAAGCCAACACCGCTGCATGCCTCTTCTCCCCGCGAACAAGGCCATCTTTCTTCTTCGCTCCGCGACACAATGCCGCCTTCCTTGTCTCCGTGACGCACACCACTTTTCTTGTCTGTTACCAATTGTTGGACTCGAGGATTGACGAACGATCACAAGAATACGAGGAGACGATTATACCAGGCGTAACAAACGCCCGCGGTGACGGTCGACTTCTGGCGATTTAACGCCGACATTTTCCTCTTGTTCTGGCGACATAAACCATCTTCTCCGCCGACACACGCGGTTGATCGCTTCATGCCCGGTCATGGAGCTAGACCTGGTTTTGGTAATACCCATTAACCAAGAGAAGAAAAAATTGATGTTGGCTTACACCTATATATTTTGCACATACTCAGTGGTTAGTTGCTAAGATGTGTTGGAAATCACACTTTGTACTTTCTTCATGGTTTTCTTATTGTGATGCTTGCAATGTAATTGTAACTAAGGGTTAGCATTTATGAAAGTTCTGCAGCGATCTTCAGAAGTGCCTTATTTCCTTCCAATGCCAAGTGGTATTTGGAAGCTGATGTCTGTAGAGCCGTCTCTACTGTCATAGTCTTTCCTTTAGCTGAGTATTTTTTTCTTAAACAATACTTTACTGTACTTATGTAGAATTAAAATTCCAGAAGTGGGGAGCTGACTATTTGGAACAGTCCGGTATATACTTCATTTTACAAGAGTTTAAGAAAATTCAGTTTGTAGTTCTTCTGTGTTTTTTCACTTGATCGATATAAGTTTCACTACTGAATCTGGTTTTGTGCCAACCCACGGATCGCCGGGCTTCGTGGTGCCTGCATGTCGCCCGCAAAACTATCACCTCTACTTTGCCCTCCTCCTGTTGCCGCCACGACACCGTCAGATTTTATAAGCAAGTCATGCTGAAGATTACAGACCAAAAGAGATGCTTAAAATATCCAAGTATGGAGATTTGCAGCACTCTTGGTATACTAGCCAACAACACGACTTGCTTAGAGAGAGAAGCTAACATACATACTCCTCCGTTCGAATATTGTCATCAAAATGAATAAAAGAGGATGCATCTAGATGTATATTTGTTCTAAATACATCCCTTTTATACATTTTGATGACAAGTATTTTGAACGGAGGGAGTACAACAAAAGAAAGTCACTGGCAACCAACCAACCAGGATGGGGTTTACACACAGCCTGTGGGCACGGCAGCAGCACATCCACGACACACAAGTATATAGACTTCACGAACAAACATCACCAAGGACAACAAGTTTCGCTTACAGGGTTATGAGACCAAAGTTCCGCCGTGAAAATCCCTGCCTGGTTTCACGATGCTCTCTAATGCCAGACACCCTTTCAACACCGCCACATCTTCAGAGACATATACACACCATAATGTCAGGGATCACATGGAATCACGATCTTTCCCTTCACTTGTCATTACTTAGGACCACAGCCGCGATCTGATCCTCCAGCTGCATCAAAAGATGAATAATAGGCCAATGATTAACATATGTACCTTCCCAAAATGATTTTGACAAGTCTATTGCACATAATGGTGCTCAAGTTCCATCATTTCACTAATCAGCCATGTTACAAATTGGTCGGTTTCTTATTTGGTATGTGCCAAAGCTTTTAAGCGGGAAACAAAGAAATTCTACTTTTTTAAGAGCTACCACATATATCTACTAAATGTGGTGACAAAATTACTAAACATTCAACGCCTAGATGAAACTTTAAGAGACCTCAAACAAAGTACTCCAAAACCAAACATCGACAGAATAAGATTAAGTATTTAAGGTTGTTGTGTTTTCACAATCTTAAACTATATATGACCAATCTATGGATTATGAAACTAGTGAGAAGTTGGTATCAAAATACAACATTAGGCACATAAGGTCCTACCTGCATCATGATCTCCACGCCATTGCGCATAATACAGTACAAATTCCTAACAAGATCCAATGACACAAGGCACCTGAAATAATGGAAATAGATCACACAGTCAAATTGTAAATAGGTTAACAGAACTGACTTGAAATGGTTCTGAAATTCTAACCTCTATTTAAGAAAGACACTGGCCATATTGAAATTTAGTTCTGTTCTAAACAGAAGACAAGGGCCAACAAATTACAAGAGAATCATAAAAAATTGCATATTGAGATAATGAACCGAGTAATATCAACATGATTGCTCATGAAGTGAGAAAGCAAAGCAGGTTACTTATATATGATGTTAGATTGGTATGAGCTGAATACAGTGACATAAAAGACAACAACAGCGGTAGGTTTACATTGAGAAATTGAAAATATTGTTAAGAAATAGTTATTGTGGAACATATGTAAAATATATCGAGTTCTGACCCTTGTTTGCATTTTATTGCATAGAAATCGCCAAATGCATGCAGGCGAAGTTTCACTTGCTGTGCACCAACACTGAAACATGCAGAACACGCGCTGATTAGAAAATTAGAAACTTATTAAACAGTGAGGAATGTTGATACACATAAGCATATTTGGGACATCATTATTAATAATATTCTCAAGGAACCATTTCCTATCACGATTGTCAACTCAATAAACTGTTTGATGAACCAGAAAACACCATTGTCGTTATATGTAGTAGCAGTACTACCAGCATGTATACAAAATGAAAAAGTTTTTCTTGCCTGACCATGACATTGTCATGAATACCGACAATTCCGCTACATGAAACACAACTAAATTCAGGTGTTCTAATTTTGATATACGACATTCAATGACGCCGATGATGTGTACACACCTTGGCGCTGACACATCTCAAATAGAAACTACATCGCTCAATGACTAAACAGAAAAATGGCCATTGGCTATATGTAGAATAGCAGATCATTAATACCAGCCATGCTTATAAAATGACAATTTTACATCGTCGACCTAGAATAATGGCACTGCGCGACAAAAGCTCCCTCGCCAAGCTATACCATTTCGATCGGCAAGAGTACCAACAATTCCGCACATGAGATATACGATTAAACTCAGCTTTTCTATCTATGGCTATACGACGTCGCTAAAAACGGCACGAACTCGTAAGGTCGTGTCCCCATGAGGTGCACACCCCAGTGCCCACACACCCAAATAAAAACAACAACGGTATCGTGGACAAACAGGAAAACCACAATTAGTGATGCACAGAATAGAAGATCATTAATACAAGAAATATTCGCAATACCACAACACACTATCATCACCATAAAATTAAGATTTATCGATACCGATAACTCCGTAACAGGAAACTTGACTAAAATCGATTCTTCTAATCACGGCCACACCGACCACAGTGCAAGCGGCAATTTTCTTTTCGAATAGAACTTTGCCCAGTACAAACAGATCTGAATCGCAGGCCAACAAGCATTATACAATGAAAAATAAGCTGGGGTGGAAGAGAATGTGTCGATGATGATCATCACCTGGAGGCGCACTCCATGAGCTGCTGCGCCTGGGCTTCCACCTCGTCAATATCCACTTCCGACTCCTCCCTGCGAATTCAAGAGCAGACAAGATGAGTCAGTACCGAGACCGAGAGCAGAGGAAGAGATAAAGGTGTGGCGGCAGACATCCGGATGTCGATGTCGTGGAGGATCTCGTAGGCGTCGTTGATGAATAGGCGGGCGACCTCGGTGGCGGTGCCGTCCTCCCGCAGCTGCTCGAAGGTCTCCTCCTCCACCACGCACTGGATCGACATCCACCACGCACGCAAGTCAGCCAGCGGCCAGGTAAACCAAAAGCTAGAACCACACGACTGGATTGGTGGGGAGGGCTCACCTCGGCATACATTCTCGAGATGTGGGCGTTGAGCCGGGCTCTCAGTGCTGCGGCTGCCATGGCAAGGCGAGGAGAGGTCCGGCGGTCCGGGGAGCGAGGACGCGAGGAGACAGGGGAAATTCGGCTGCGGAGTGAACGAGGACGCGAGGTGGAGCGGAGGTTGTATAGCTGGGTGGGCTCACGAGGGTCTCTCACGTAGGCGTTTCGCAGCGAATGCTGTATTAGCTGTACTGCGTCATTAGTTAGCTTGGAGACAGCGCGCGTGCTTGCGATGCATGCATTCATGCATGGAGCCACCGGTTGTGTGTCCACGGAAGCGAGCGTCAGTTTCTGGTCGACTCGAGACGGCCGTCCAAACAAGATTGCGGTATGGGCTCTGCACACCGAGGCCGCTCCCAAAATGGGCCAGTCTGTACATTGCACAACGAACAACTCAGTCTACTAGCTTTTTTTACACTGCAAAACTTCCTTTACTAGTAGAATGCCCAAGCGCTTTACGGGATAGAATGCATATAAGTAAATTAAATAAAATAATTAAGCCATCTCTAAGGTGGAAGCTTTCATTTCTTCCTCATACGTCCGGGCGATTTGGATATCTAACAGTCGCCCAGCGGACTCTCCAAAGTTCAACCGTGACAGTTTGGTCTTCCCAAATCCAACCCATATGTGGAGGAGAAATATGATTGTCTAGACTATCAGCCATGTTATCTTTGACACGCGGTCCCAACACAAAAACCCTGCCCACGGTGCACCCTTCGCTTTTTCCTGCAGGGCCCTCCCTTCTCGCTCTGTTTCCCACTGTAGTGGGACATTTATCGCTAGAGCCCTATCCTTTATTACGGAATGACACCCACCTCACCTTCACCATGGCGCCTCTCTCCTTCACATTGTACTTCCCCACTAACCGTCAAGGAGGAGTCCCCGCCTGCTCTCTGCCATGATCCCTCCGCCGTGTTCGTGCCGATCTGCCACTACCATGATGGAAACGAGGTGTATCGCCCCTAGACAAGAAGGCAGATCCGTTGTCTCCTGAATCATTGCCACGGTGTAACATACAGCTGAATGTCATGCATTACCACGAAACAAAAATATGATGTCAATTGTTGGCCATATGCACCTGATATGCCATTCTGTTCGTTATTAACTCTTGAACCAATCAAGCAATGCATTTATCTGGTTTTGGACATTCAGTTATGTCAAATCTATATCACAGTTGTAGATCTTTTCATGCCGATTAAAGTATGTCCTTATCAAACTTTCTCATTTATGGCGAAAGATACTCCATATGCAATTCAAATGTCTGACATCACCACATTAGTGAACGAACTATCTTTCTCCACTGAGGTGGCACTTGTTTATGCCTAAGAAGTGGATTCATGTTATTTACAAACTACAAATAGAAGAATGGTATACAAAATTTATTCCATGTACAAAAATCAAACCGCAGAAGTAATGTGCATCCATGCTAATCTAAATCGCCTCAGATAATTTTGTCTTCCCACCCTTTGTTTCAGATGACCGACCATCATGTTGAGCTAAACGAAGAGGGCAATGATGGGCCATGTTGTTCCCTACCCACCACAGCCCACTTCCATACACCGCCATCCCTAATCACCGCTGGGCTGCCGCCCCAACTGTCAAGCCCCTGCTCATCCTCGAGTTGGTGTGCCCACGGATCGCCAAGACTGTGCCTTTACCCGCCTGTGGTACTATTGTAGTATGTGTGACTTAACTATTGTAGGAGGGACAACTCATGTGTGATATGAGATGAGGATCAGCTAGAGACAATATGATTAAAAGAAAACATCTTTCCAGTGGTAAGTGTAAAATAACCATTGCAGATTAGGCGACTAAGATGAAAAATTCAACTTTATAGAAGCATGACACTTGAAATATGGATGATAGAAGATGATTGTAAAAATATATTCTAAAAACTAAACAGAGAGGAGATGGAGGTGCTCACGGTATGGACAGGACCGAGCAGGAGAGGGAGACGCGACACGAGAAGTCATGCATAGTCCACCGATTGATAATTTATATCATCAAGATAATTGGCAACAACAATTTTATATTCCATTACTATTTTTCTATTTATAATTTTCTATTCTATTACTTTTTACTTAAAATTTTCTATTTTATTACCATTCATAAAAATTCTATTAGCAACACCATCTCCATCACAACCTCTATATATACTACAAACGGTCTTTCATCCAAGGCAAGGGTTGCACGCATGATTTTGGATTTTGGGCGACGGCGAGGGAGAGGAGAGGACGCTTCCTTGGTTGGTCATTCCCGGTCAATGCTATCTTGACAACGCTACCAATTTTCCTCCTCTGGATCTCCATCCTCATCTATGGCAGCTAAGACGCTCAACTTCGCTCCATCAAATCCACCCCGCCTAAGACATCACAGGTTGATCGCCTCCTCCCCATGGTGGCCGCAGCTGCATTGATCTTGTTGTCCTGGAAATACCTGAACATGGTCTTTGTCCTAGTAAAGGATGCTCCAGTTGCACTAGTCGAGTCTTGGAAGCAAGATCATCTTTCACAATTTCAGTGCTCGATAATCTCGATGTTCTGCCAACACATGATCATGAATATGCTCAGATCCAAAATCATTACATTACTTAACAAACACATGGAATGGATACTCTTGGAGACATGTATTGCTTTGGGTATTTTGTGAAGCTTAATTTAAGCTGGGAAACAAATAAGTTCCAGTACTTTTTAGAGTTATCCCATACATCTATAAAATGTGATGAAAAATTACGACACAAATATTCAGCGGATAAATGAGACTTTTCGATACCTCAAGCTAAGCGCCCAAAACAGAACGTCAAAAGAATAAGATCAATGATTTAAGGTTGTTATTTTCCCCAATCTTAAACAATATGTCGCCAATCTAGTGGTGTAAAACTTAGCAATCTTGACATCATCTTCTGCTAGAGTACTATTTCTCTTGATAGTTCCTTATGGATTTGTCGGAGGAGAAGAAGGACCTCTTCTTCATCTATACCAAGAGCAACCACAGACCCAACACTCAAGCACAGGTACCCCTGATTCATCCTCACCAAATCTTAATCTACTGTATTGATACCCTGGGACAGGAAGCAAGAGGTGCATACATATATCATTCAGAATTAGGATGATCATACATCTGTTCATACGATCCATGCTCTGCCTTGTCATGTCTAGGAATATGATGCTTAGATGAAGTCGCAATGAGATATGTAGGTAGCATGAGAAGGAGATTTGCCCTCCTCTGGTCTGGTGTAATTCTTTTGCTTTGCTTTGCTTTGCCTTATTGATTGACATCATACTGTTAATATCTAGCACTATAGGGACAACAAATTTAGTCTTGGTCCCTTTTGTTTGGTTCCATTGAGCAGTGCAGAGTCTAATGGTTATGATTTTAGCTTGTTTACTCAAAGAGTTGAGTGTAGTTAATGGAATCGCAAAGTTGTGTTTGTCTCTTGAGCAATGCTAACTAGTATGGTATGTTGCAGACTCGCTTCCAAGATGTTTGAACCTTTTAAATGAAGCTATATCTTTGTTGGATATTTCATATCTTGTTATGACTAAAGTTTCAAAATGTCGTGACTTTTGATGAATTATGTTCTGGGCTAGATTTTTCAAACCTCAACTTCTAAGCACTGTAAAGTAAAAAACATGAGAACGGGACCTTCCATAACACGGAGAACTGTTTGTACAAGACGCCTCTGCACCAGTGTTAGGATCTCCCAATGACCATGGCCAGCATGCCTACATTCCAAGGAGTCAGTTCTCTCTCCCCATATATATGTTTGATCTTTGTAAGAGAAATCAGCAAGGAAAGAATTATTCTCTCCAACTTGCCAGGCTATCAACTACTCTCAAACAACATACTTGAGCAAACAATTGTATTCATTGACGACAATCAGGGTGTGCTATAGCGCTGAACTCTGAGACTAAACCTCCCCAAGATTGGGCCTCTGCTAATACATAATGGACTTGTTATCTGATTTAGAAGAGCATAGGATGAAGTGGAATAGAAGAAAACTAATAGGGCTGATCGCATCTTGTCAAGGGAAGGTTTCTTGGATAATTTGTGTAAAACTTGGTTTCATGTTTTTCTTCTTTGTACTCCGACAATGTGGCTGCTGAGGCTATGGACTAGGTAATAAAGGCCTGATTTGAATTCACTTAACGAGATTAGCATAGGTGTTCTTCAGCTAATAAGAATGTGATCCTGAAGCCTTTGGACTATCTTTTGATAGGCCCTCTATCTGTATGGAAAATTTGCTACTAAAAGTCCCACAAAGTGTCCACTTCCTCCACTCTGAAGAAAAAATTGAGTTGGATGTGGAGCGTGGTTGTACCAAATTTTGGCACATATATAAGAAAGCGGATCCAAATTTGTGTGTGGTAGAGTTTTTTTCATCAAGCAACCATAGCCTAGTCGGCGAGCCGCATGAGAAGGGATAGCAGTCATGGAAGGAAGGGTGTATGAGCATCGGCCAGCCATGGCGATGAATAACAACACTTTCTACTGCCATCAAAGACCAAGTTTCAGAGCAGAACATGGTTCAGAATATGTGAGATCAGCCACTATAGGAGAACGACGAAGATGGCCACTTGTTCTCTTCCCCAGTTGGTGATTCAGGGTAGTCTAAATAACTCTGTGGACAAGGATTAGTATGATGTTCCTGCGATCATCCTTGAGCTGTAATTGACGACTTAATTAGCCCAGACTTTTCGCATCAATGCAAACATACCTAAGCCAAGAGATCCTCTTCACGCCGCCTCGCGAACCGACAGCATTGTGATACCTGGATGTGACGTCGCAGACCATCCCTCTGTTTTTTCCCTCCTCCAGCTACTGCTCGTGGTGCCGCAGCATTTTATAAGAAGGCCACGCTAAAATTTCAGACCGAAAAGTCATATTTAACATACCCAAATATGGTGATTGGCTACACTGGGTACAGCAACCAACAACAAGACTTGCTTATAGAGAAAACCAAACAGAACATACAGCAAAACAAAGTCACTAGAAGACCAACCAAGCAGGTATAGGTTTTACAAACAGCCCGTAGGCGGGCACACATCCATGACACACTAGAATATGGACTTCTCACACCGACATCAACACACGACAACAGTTCCTGCTCACAGGGTTAAGAGCCCAAAGTTCCGGCACGAGAATATTCATCTAAGTTTTACGCGCACCTTTAGTGCTAGACACCCTTTGAAAACCGCTACATCTCCGGAGACACACGGAACACATAATGCAAGGGGTTGTATGGGGCCACGCTTTTTCCCTTCACTTGCCGCTACTTAAGAGTTAGGACCACATGCCGCAATCTGTTTTCGATAGCACTCTTCCCGCTGTTCTCCAGATACACGCCTCACAAATAGCCGAGAGAATGTGCTCCGGAGAACAATGGGGAGGCGCCACCAAATCCTGTCTCGAACGGGTAGAACATGGAGAACATACCCAATCTACACATCCTCGGCTGTCCGTGGAAAACGCTGGACAATCCGAAATAGTTGCGTGATAAATATGCAATTGAATGCATATTTATCGATGCAACCTTTCGGACGGAGACGCCTAGGTTACGCCACTTGACTTGAGAATGAAATCTAGTGACATGATTCGTCGCTCACACTCGGTTGTAGAGGAAGTAGTCGAACAGCGGAGGGACAATCGGGTCCAGCAGATCCTACGACGATCACTCCACCGAGATGGAACACCACGTAACCTGCAATCAGATCATCATCAATATCATCATCATCATCTATCATCATGTAACAATCATCAAGCATAAAAAATCATCATCATCATCATTTATCATGATCCAACAATCATCATCATTTATCATCTCTTCCGCAAAAAAAATGGAAATCTATCATCATCATCATCTAAAATTATCAAGGCAAAAAAGCATTATCATCTATCATCAACATCATCATCTATCATCATCAACATCATAATCTATCATCATCAACATCATCATGTATCATCTAATTTTTTTGCATTTCTCACATTTCTAACTATCATCATACATAATGCATGCATCCATCCATCTAACCATCTATCATCATACATAATGCATCCATCCATAAATCATCTAACTAAATTAAAAAATTGCTTCAAAGAGGGAGGGAAGGAGCTCACCGTGGGGAGGGCCGCCTGGGTGGGGGGGGCAGGCACGGAGGGGAGGTGGAGGGAGCCTCGGCTCGAGCTAGGCCGACCAGAGCAGCGGCAGAGGAGGGCAGGAGACTAGCCGCCGGGTCGGAGCGACGATCGGGCGGCGGTGAGGGAGGAGTGGTTTCGGGAGGTCCGCCGACCGAGCTTGACGAGGGCGCGCCGAGGGGTGGCCGGGAGGAGTCCACGCCCCCATCGCGGCAAGGTAAGGGCGGCGGCGGCGCGAGCCGAGATGACGAGGCCAGGGCGGAGCACGGGTGGGCGGCGCGCAGTGGCGAGCAAAGGCGGCGGCGCCAGAGCGCGAGGGCGCGACGGAGCAGGGCGAGGGAAGGGTGGCGGCAGCGACCGAGCGGAAGGGCAGCGCTAGGCGGATCGAGGATCCGTGGCGGCGGGGTGTGGGTCGGGGAAGGAGAGATGGGGAATGGGTGGTGGGGGCGAACCGCATCGGATAAGGCAATCATATGCCGACGGCCAGCCGCCGCATAGGCTCGCCATTTCCCACGCCATCGATCCGTGGTTGCAGGTTTAGCTATGCCGACGCCTTGCCACCAAGATATCTCAATTTTTAATTTTTTTAATTTTTTAATTTTTAATTTTTTGTTTATATTATTTATTATTTTTGTTTTTCACAATATAGATGTGCCTTATCTAAACAAAAACATACCCGATGATATATCGATTGCCCCCCATCACGACCGCTGTCGCCGCGCGTTGTGGGGGAGCAATGCCACCCGAAGGCCTCACCGGCCCTCATACATGCCGTACGGTTTGGCCCGGATGTTGCTCCCGGTGTCCCTATGGGCCGAATCGACACAACCGGTGGAGAGGTCCACCGTCAAAGCCCGTCTGCAAAGTCAAAGGGCTAGATCGCGTGGTCAAACGCTACAGGGTTAGGGCGGACGGGGCACTGGGTAGCAATGCCGCCGCGGGGTGGTGGTGGCATGTCCAAGAGGCGCACGCGGTCCGGTGTGCCCTCACGGACGGCGCCACCGCCGCACCGGAGGGGGGAAACAGACGCGGCGGGTCTACACGGAGGGGATCTTGCCGTGGGTCCGCCCGGATGTTGCTCCAAAGTGTTCCTATGGGCTGACCTAACACAACCGGGTGGAGAGGCCCACCGTCAAATCCCGTCTGCAAAGTCAAAGGGCTAGATCCGTGGTCAAACGCTACAGGTTAGGGCGGACGGGGCCCTGGGGTAGTAATGCCACCGAGCGCCGCGATCGGGCCCTCATACATGCGGGTGGTGTGGTGGCATGTCCAAAGAGGCGCACGCGCCTCGGTGTGGCCTCACGGACGGCGATGCGACACGGTAGTAGACGCTCGTGGAAACGGCGCGCGGAATATTATTAAATACCGGAGCGCGATAAAATCATGAGTTTTTACATGAAGTGGGCACATGTGCTATAGGACCGATGGTAATTTTTCATAATTTTTCGTGATGGAGAAGTATTCAACACTTCCTCTACGCGATTGCTTTTCGCGGTTCACGATCTGGGCCGCGGCCCCGGGCCAGCATACCGCCAAATCTTGCGAGGGCGGCTCTCACAAGTCCGGAAGTGTTGTGGCGGTTGCAAATGCCCGACACGCTGCTCCGGTGTGCCCCTCACGGACGGCGCCGCCGCCGCACCGGAGGGGGAAACGGACGGTCGGGTCTACACGGAGTGGATGTAGCTGTGGGTTTGGCCCGGTGTTGCTCCCGGTGTCCCTATGGGCCGAATCGACACAACCGGTGGAGAGGTCCACCGTCAAAGCCCGCCCGCAAAGTCAAAGGGCTAGATCGCGTGGTCAAACGCTACAGGTTAGGCGGACGGGGCACCGGGGTAGCAATGCCGCCGCCCGTTGCATCGGGCCCTCATACATGCGGGTGGTGTGGTGGCATGTCTAAAGAGGCGGCAGCGAAACCGGTGTGCCCTCACGGACGGCGCCGCCGCCGCACCGGAGGGGGAAACGGACGCGCCGGGTCTACACGGAGGGGATCTTGCTGTGGGTCTGGCCCGATGTTGCTCCAAAGTGTTCCTATGGGCTGACCTAACACAACCGGGTGGAGAGGCCCACCGTCAAATCCCGTCTGCAAAGTCTAAGGGCTAGATCCGTGGTCAAACGCTACAGGTTAGGCGGAACGGGGCCCTGGGGTAGCAATGCCACCGAGCGCCGTGATCGGGCCCTCATACATGCGGGTGGTGGGTGGCATGTCCGAAGAGGCGCACGCGCCTCGGGTGTGGCCCTCACGGACGGCGGCGACACGGTAGTAGACGCTTCGCGAAACGATGCGCGCGTGAATATTTTAAATACCGGAGCGCGATAAAATCATGAGTTTTTACATGACGGGCACATGTGCTATAGGACCGATGGTAATTTTTCATAATTTTCATGATGGAGAAGTATCTCAACACTTCCTCTACGCGGATTGCTCTTCGCTGGCTTCACGACCGTGGGCGGCGGCTCCGGGGCTAGCATACCGCCAAATCTTGCGAGGCGGCCTCTCACAAGTCCGAAGTGTTGTGGCGGTTGCAAATGCCCGCACGCTGCCTCCGGTGTGCCCCCTCACGGACGGCGCCGCCGCCGGCACCTGGAGGGGGGAAACGGACGCGTCGGGTCTACACGGAGTGGATGTAGCTGTGGGTTTGGCCCGGATGTTGCTCCCGGGTGTCCCTATGGGCCGAACTGACACAACCGGGTGGAGAGGTCCACCGTCAAAGCCCGTCTGCAAAGTCAAAGGCTAGATCGCGTGGTCAAACGCTACAGGTTAGGGCGGACGGGGCACCGGGGTAGTAATGCCGCCGCCTGCATTTTTTCAGATCAATCATATGATGCATTGAGGACCACATTTCTGCAGAAGAAGTTCCATGTTGAGAGGAAGCTTGAGCCGATCAAGATGGCATGGCTCTTCAAGGGAGTGAATATGCAAGTGATGGATGGTATGATCTAGCGGCACCCTGTTTTGAACATCATAGCTATGACATAGGGTGTCCCCATGTTCCTAAAAGCAATCAATACTGAAAGAGAGGTAAAGCTTATTAGACAGCAATTTTACCTCATCCTTTGCTTGTTTGTGTTGTACAATACTAGCTGTTTGTTGCTGACAATTTCTAGTTCTTTATTTTGATAGGTAAAAACCAAGGAATACATATTTGATAGGTTGAAGGAAGTAATTGACTAGGTGATATCAAAGAATGTGGTCCAGGTTATTGCCGACAATACATCAAATTGCAAATATATTGGCTTGAGGATTGAAACGCATTACAAAAATATTTTCTGGACTCCATGTGTTGTGCAAACCCTCAAGCTTGTAATGAAGGGCGTATGTGATCCGATGAACTTTGTTGGTGAAAATACTGAATTTAAATGTATAAAAGAAGCTGGAGATGATGCCTTCTATATTAAAAATTGTATCTTGAATCACAACATGAGGTTGTCCATGTTCAATGTGTTCAGGAAGCAAGAATTTCTTGCGATTGCAGAGACAAGATTTGCAAGTCTCATCATATTGAAGAGATTCATGTTAATCAAGTCATGTCTTGAGAAAATGGTTCGTTCTAATGAGTGGAATAATTATAAAGAGGGTGATTTAGAGAATGGATCATCCGTGAAAAAAAAAATGATTCTTAATGAGGAGTGGTGCGATAATATAAGCTAATTCTTGCCTTCACTAAATCACTTCTTCATCTTATCTATGAGATATGGCCATATGGGACACCATGATAGAGAAGGTGAAAGTTGCTATCTGTCCAGGTGAAAGAAAGGAGCACTGGGAAGCATGTTTGCACTTGTTGTAATCTAGTTCTTCCTTTTCAATTTTTATTCCTGTTTACTACTTTTATTTTTAGCTCAAAGACTTTGTATTGTTTAATTGAAAATTAATAGAAATCGTCCTTCTGTTTCATTCAAAATATAAAAAAATCACCATTTCATGATGTTGTTCATAAAATTTTGACAGTTCGCTGGACCAAGAGTTACACTTCCCTTCATTGTATGGAACACTCTGTGAACCCAAAGTATTAATTATAGTTCAAGCTGGATTGAGGAAGTTCCTGGTCGTGTCAGCTTTTTTTATTTTGAAAAGGAGGATTTAGCATTGAAGCTACTTGGGCAGGCAGTATCGTCGTCTTGTTTTGAGATGAATTGGGCGCATATTCTTTTATTCATAGCACTATAAGAAATAGTTTGGTTCCTGACCGGCGGTGGATTTAGTTTTTATGCAGATAACTTGCATCGTCAAGGAAGTCCAAAGATTATGTGAGTGGGACAAGCAGAATGGTTTATGTTGGTGGAGATCTGACACTTGAAAGTGTGCATAGATGAAGGTGCCGATCTGGCACTTGATCATGAGCCCCAGTTTTGCAAGAGATGATAGGAGATGAAGCATCTGAAGTTTGAAGCCTTGGCCTTCAAATTGTCATTTATAATATCTATATTGGAACTTATTATTAATTTAATTTGTAATGCACTACTGAACTATTTTATTCATCATCTACGCATATACTACGCCTTATCCCTGTAAGTCCTTTTTAGAAAATGCCGTTTCCCGTGTCCGTATCCCATAGAAATTAACTCATGACAAACTCATCCGAATGTCGACATTGATGCAGCGGAGAAACAAACTTAGAGTTAAAAAAGGGCAGGGACAAAATGGAAAGGGGGCTTATCGTCATCATCACCTGCTGCTGCTGCACCCCTCGAGCTGATCCGCGATCCCCTCCACCTTGTCGTAGTCCAGCTGGGGCTCGTTCCTGCGAACATGAGAGCAGAGAAACAGACAATATAAGTTTATACCCGAAGAGACGTGAATGACAGAGACCAGATCAGGGAGAGGGGTGCCGACAGCAAGACGGCGATTTCGTTGAGGATCTTGTCAGCGTCTTGGAGGAAGCGTTCCATGACCTCAACGACCATGCCCTTGCGTATCTTCTTGTACCTCCACATCACGTACAGCTGCAAGAAATACTGATCCACCGTACCCTAGATCCACCACGGCAGAGCAAACGTCAGTTAGCCAGCCGGCCAAAACCGATCAGCGGTGATGCTCAGCGATTCCAGCCCACAAACACACGGGGTGGTGGTGGGGGGGGCTCACCTCGGCGAACTTGGAGGCGATAAGGCCGTTGATCTCGGCCCTGATCTGGGCGGCCGACATGGCTAGGAGGTCCGGGAGGAGGCAGGCGGACCGGGTTCGGAAGGCTCGGCGCGCGCTGGGGAATTCGCTGCTGTGGTGTTGGCGGAATGGACGAGGAGTGGAGGGGTGATGGAGCCCCTTGTATTGCTCAGGCTCTTGCGGAGGCGTTTGCCATTGATGAGTTTGCAAACGGGAAACTGCCGCTTGAAAGCCTTGACAGCTCGTCCGGGTTCTCAGCCTGTGTGGTCCCAACGTGTGCACGCAAGGGAGCGCCTATCTCGACGATGGTCTGTCTATGGGCCGAGCAGCCCATGCGCCTTGCCAAATATTCTCTCCGTTCAGAAATATTTGTCATCAAAATGAATAAAAGGGGATGTATCTAGATGTATATTAGTTCTAGATACATCCCTTTTTATCCATTTAGATGATAAGTATTTTCGGACGGAGGAGTATTCACCTAAACTTTGTCAAATGCCGCTGCAGGCGTGTGGACTTAGCGTAAGTTACAGGAAGTCGTCGGCCATCTTAATCCGTGGTAACGACTGTTGGGACTAACCCGGACCAGCTGGCCCTCCCTCGCTCTCGCTCGCTCGGTCGTGGACAGAGGTAGAAGATGGAGAGGAGGACACCGGATATTTTCAGGCGACGAACGGCATTGCCGCATGTACAGCCTTTTCTATTCCCAGCTCAAACTGCTTGGTAATACACCACATCTCACAAACTGATTACAGCCGCGTAAGTAGCAGACGCGCACACACGCACTGCACGCCCACCTCCTGGAATAGCTCCTATGGATGACTCGGCCAACATCCACTACTCAACTGACTCTGCTAACAGACTCACGAGACGCACGAACACACACGGAACGCATCCAGGACAAGATTTTTCCCAACAATCTCCGCATAATCTCGGCTTGCCATCGTTGGAATTGTAGCAGCTCCGTCGTTTTGTCATCGGAGTTGTTGCAGCTCCGTCGTTTTCGTCACCATGGCTGCCGCTATGGCGTCCTTGAAGCCAACACCGCTGCATGCCTCTTCTCCCCGCGAACAAGGCCATCTTTCTTCTTCGTCTCCGGCGACACAATGCCGTCTTCCTTGTCTCCAGTGGCGCACACCACTTTTCTTGTCTGTTACCAATTGTTGGACTCGAGGATTGACGAACGATCACAAGAATACGAGGAGACGATTATACCAGGCGAACAAACGCCCGCGGTGACGGTCGACTCCCCTGGCGACGAACGCCGGGACATTTTCCCTCTTGTTCTGGCGACATAAACCATCTTCTCCGCCGACACACGCGGTTGATCGCTTCATGCCCGGTCATGGAGCTAGACCTGGTTTTGGTAATACCCATTAACCAAGAGAAGAAAAAAATTGATGTTGGCTTACACCTATATATTTTGCACATACTCAGTGGTTAGTTGCTAAGATGTGTTGGAAATCACACTTTGTACTTTCTTCATGGTTTTCTTATTGTGATGCTTGCAATGTAATTGTAACTAAGGGTTAGCATTTATGAAAGTTCTGCAGCGATCTTCAGAAGTGCCTTATTTCCTTCAATGCCAAGTGATATTTGGAAGCTGATGTCTGTAGAGCCGTCTCTACTGTCATAGTCTTTCCTTTAGCTGAGTATTTCTTTTCTTAAACAATACTTTACTGTACTTATGTAGAATAAAAATTCCAGAAGTGGGGAGCTGACTATTTGGAACAGTCCGGTATATACTTCATTTTACAAGAGTTTAAGAAAATTCAGTTTGTAGTTCTTCTGTGTTTTTTCACTTCTGATCGATATAAGTTTCACTACTGGAATCTGGTTTTGTGCCAACCCACGGATCGCCGGCTTCGTGGTGCCTGCATGTCGCCCGGCAAAACTATCACCTCTACTTTGCCCCTCCTCCTGTTGCCGCCCACGACACCGTCGTACTCTTATAAGCAAGTCATGCTGAAGATTACAGACCGAAAAGAGATGCTTAAAATATCCAAGTATGGAGATTTGCAGCACTCTTGGTATACTAACCAACAACACGACTTGCTTAGAGAGAAAGCCAACACTACATACTCCCTCCGTCCGAAATACTTGTCATCAAAATGAATAAAGAGGATGCATCTAGATGTATATTTGTTCTAAATACATCCCTTTTATACATTTTGATGACAAGTATTTTGAACGGAGGGAGTACAACAAAAAAAGTCACTGGCAACCAACCAACCAGGATGGGGTTTACACACAGCCCGTGGGCACGGCAGCAGCACATCCACGACACACAAGTATATAGACTTCACGAACAAACATCGACCAAGGACAACAAGTTTCGTTTACAGGGTTATGAGACCAAAGTTCCGCCGTGAAAATCCCCGTCTGGTTTCACGCATGCTCTCTAATGCCAGACACCCTTTCAACACCGCCACATCTTCAGAGACACATACACACCATAATGTCAGGGATCACATGGAATCACGATCTTTCCCCTTCACTTGTCATTACTTAGGACCACAAGCCGCGATCTGATCCTCCAGCTGCGTCAAAAGATGAATAATAGGCCAATGATTAACATATGTACCTTCCCAAAAATGATTTTGACAAGTCTATTGCACATAATGGTGCTCAAGTTCCATCATTTCACTAATCAGCCATGTTACAAATTGGTCGGTTTCTTATTTGGTATGTGCCAAAGCTTTTAAGCGTGGAAACAAAGAAATTCTACTTCTTTTTAAGAGCTACCACATATATCTACTAAATGTGGTGACAAAATTACGACATAAACATTCAACGTCTAGATGAAACTTTAAGAGACCTCAAACAAAGTACTCCAAAACCAAACATCGACAGAATAAGATTAAGTATTTAAGGTTGTTGTGTTTTCACAATCTTAAACTATATATGACCAATCTATGGATTATGAAACTAGTGAGAAGTTGGTATCAAAATACAACATTAGGCACATAAGGTCCTACCTGCATCATGATCTCCACGTCATTGCGCACAATACAGTACAAATTCCTAACAAGATCCAATGACACAAGGCACCTGAAATAATGGAAATAGATCACACAGTCAAATTGTAAATAGGTTAACAGAACTGACTTGAAATGGTTCTGAAATTCTAACCCTCTATTTAAGAAAGACACTGGCCATATTGAAATTTAGTTCTGTTCTAAACAGAAGACAAGGGCCAACAAATTACAAGAGAATCATAAAAAATTGCATATTGAGATAATGAACGAGTAATATCAACATGATTGCTCATGAAGTGAGAAAGCAAAGCAGGTTACTTATATATGATGTTAGATTGGTATGAGCTGAATACAGTGACATAAAAGACAACAACAGCGGGTAGGTTTACATTGAGAAATTGAAAAATATTGTTAAGAAATAGTTATTGTGGAACATATGTAAAAATATATCGAGTTCTGGCCCTTGTTTGCATTTTATTGCATAGAAATCGCGAAATGCATGCAGGCGAGTTTCACTGCTGTGCACCAACACTGAAACATGCAGAACACGCGCTGATTAGAAAATTAGAAACTTATTAAACAGTGAGGAATGTTGATACACATAAGCATATTTGGGACATCATTATTAATAATATTCTCAAGGAACCATTTCCTATCACGATTGTCAACTCAATAAACTGTTTGATGAACCAGAAAAACACCATTGTCGTTATATGTAGTAGCAGTACTACCAGCATGTATACAAAATGAAAAAGTTTTTCTTGCCTGACCATGACATTGTCATGAATACTGACAATTCCGTTACATGAAACACAACTAAATTCAGGTGTTCTAATTTTGGATATACGACATTCAAATGGCGCCGATGATGTGTACACACCTTGGCGCTGACACATCTCAAATAGAAACTACATCGTTCGAATGACGAAACAGAAAAATGGCCATTGGCTATCGTAGAATAGCAGATCATTAATACCAGCCATGCTTATAAAATGACAATTTTACATCGTCGACCTAGAATAATGGCACTCTTGCGACAAAAGCTCCCTCGCCAAGCTATACCATTTCGATCGGCAAGAGTACCAACAATTCCGGTACATGAGATATACGATTAAACTCAGCTTTTCTATCTATGGCTATCGACGTCGCCAAAAGCGGCACGAACCTCGTGCGGTCGTGCCCCATGAGGTGCACACCCTGTGCCCACACACCCAAATAAAAACAACAACGGTATCGTGGACAAACAGGAAAAACCACAATTAGTGATGCACAGAATAGAAGATCATTAATACAAGAAATATTCGCAATACCACAACACACTATCATCACCATAAAATTAAGATTTATCGGGATACCGATAACTCCGTAACAGGAAACTTGACTAAAATCGATTCTTCTAATCACGGCCACACCGACCACAGTGCAAGCGGCAATTTTCTTTTCGAATAGAATCCTTTGCCCAGTACAAACAGATCTGAATCGCAGGCCAACAAGCATTATACAATGAAAAATAAGCTGGGGTGGAAGAGAATGTGTCGATGATGATCATCACCTGGAGGCGCACTCCATGAGCTGCTGCGTCTGGGCTTCCACCTCGTCAATATCCACTTCCGACTCCTCCCTGCGAATTCAAGAGCAGACAAGATGAGTCAGTACCCGAGACCGAGAGCAGAGGAAGAGATAAAGGGTGTGGCGGCAGACATCCGGATGTCGATGTCGTGGAGGATCTCGTAGGCGTCGTTGATGAATAGGCGGGCGACCTCGGTGGCGGTGCCGTCCTCCGCAGCTGCTCGAAGGTCTCCTCCTCCACCACGCACTGGATCGACATCCACCACGCACGCAAGTCAGCCAGCGGCCAGGTAAACCAAAAGCTAGAACCACACGACTGGATTGGTGGGGAGGGCTCACCTCGGCATACATTCTCGAGATGTGGGCGTTGAGCCGGGCTCTCAGTGCTGCGGCTGCCATGGCAAGGCGAGGAGAGGTCCGGCGGTCCGGGGAGCGAGGACGCGAGGAGACAGGGGAAATTCGGCTGCAGGTGAACGAGGACGCGAGGTGGAGCGGAGGTTGTATAGCTGGGTGGGCTCACGAGGGTCTCTCACGTAGGCGTTTCGCAGCGAATGCTGTATTAGCTGTACTGCGTCATTAGTTAGCTTGGAGACAGCGCGCGTGCTTGCGATGCATGCATTCATGCATGGAGCCACCGGTTGTGTGTCCACGGAAGCGAGCGTCAGTTTCTGGTCGACTCGAGACGGCCGTCCAAACAAGATTGCGGTATGGGCTCTGCACACCGAGGCCGCTCCCAAAATGGGCCAGTCTGTACATTGCACAACGAACAACTCAGTCTACTAGCTTTCTTTTACACTGCAAAACTTCCTTTACTAGTAGAATGCCTAAGCGTTGCTACGGGATAGAATGCATATAAGTAAATTAAATAAAATAATTAAGCCATCTCTAAGGTGGAAGCTTTCATTTCTTCCTCATACGTCCGGGCGTATTTGGATATCTAACAGTCGCCCAGCGGACTCTCCAAAGTTCAACCGTGACAGTTTGGTCTTCCCCAAATCCAACCCATATGTGGAGGAGAAATATGATTGTCTAGACTATCAGCCATGTTATCTTTGACACGCGGTCCGAACACAAAAAACCCTGCCCACGGTGCACCCTTCGTTTTTTCCTGCAGGGCCCTCCCCTTCTCGCTCTGTTTCCCACTGTAGTGGGACATTTATCGCTAGAGCCCTATCCTTTATTACGGAATGACACCCACCTCACCTTCACCATGGCGCCCTCTCTCCTTCACATTGTACTTCCCCACGAACCGTCAAGGAGGAGTCCCCCGGCCTGCTCTCTGCCATGATCCCCTCCGCCGTGTTCGTGCCGATCTGCCACTACCATGATGGAAACGAGGTGTATCGGCCCCTAGACAAGAAGGCAGATCCGTTGTCTCCTGAATTATTGCCACGGTGTAACATACAGCTGAATGTCATGCATTACCACGAAACAAAAATATGATGTCAATTGTTGGCCATATGCACCTGATATGCCATTCTGTTCGTTATTAACTCTTGAACCAATCAAGCAATGCATTTATCTGGTTTTGGACATTCAGTTATGTCAAATCTATATCACAGTTGTAGATCTTTTTCATGCCGATTAAAGTATGTCCTTATCAAACTTTCTCATTTGCGATGAAAGATACTCCATATGCAATTCAAATGTCTGACATCACCACATTAGTGAACGAACTATCTTTCTCCACTGAGGTGGCACTTGTTTATGCCTAAGAAGTGGATTCATGTTATTTACAAACTACAAATAGAAGAATGGTATACAAAATTTATTCCATGTACAAAATCAAACCGCAGAAGTAATGTGCATCCATGCTAATCTAAATCGCCCTCAGATAATTTTGTCTTCCCACCCTTTGTTTCAGATGACCGACCATCATGTTGAGCTAAGCGAAGAGGGCGATGATGGGCCATGTTGTTCCCTACCCACCACAGCCCACTTCCATACACCGCCATCCCTAATCACCGCTGGGCTGCCGCCCCAACTGTCAAGCCCTGCTCATCCTCGAGTTGGTGTGCCCACGGATCGCCGCACTGTGCCTTTACCCGCCCCGTGGTACTATTGTAGTATGTGTGACGAACTATTGTAGGAGGGACAACTGCGGTGTGATATGAGATGAGGATCAGCTAGAGACAATATGATTAAAAGAAAACATCTTTCCAGTGGTAAGTGTAAAATAACCATTGCAGATTAGGCGTACTAAGATGAAAAATTCAACTTTATAGAAGCATGACACTTGAAATATGGATGATAGAAGATGATTGTAAAAATATATTCTAAAAACTAAACAGAGAGGAGATGGAGGTGCTCACGGTGGCGGGACAGGACCGAGCAGGAGAGGAGAGCGCGACACGAGAAGTCATGCATAGTCCACCGATTGATAATTTATATCATCAAGATAATTGGCAACAACAATTTTATATTCCATTACTATTTTTCTATTTATAATTTTCTATTCTATTACTTTTTACTTAAAATTTTCTATTTTATTACCATTCATAAAAATTCTATTAGCAACACCATCTCCATCACAACCTCTATATATACTACAAGCGGTCTTTCATCCGCGTGCGAAGTTGCACGTCGACTTTGGATTTTGGGCGACGGCGAGGGAGAGGAGAGGACGCTTTCCTTGGTTGGTCATTCCGGTCAATGCTATCTTGACAACGTTGCCAATTTTCCTCCTCTGGATCTCCATCCTCGTCTATGGCAGCTAAGGCGCTCAACCGTCTCCATCAAATCCACCCCGTCTAAGACATCACAGGTTGATCGTCTCCTCCCCATGGTGGCCGCAGCTGCATTGATCTTGTTGTCCTGGAAATACCTGAACATGGTCTTTGTCCTAGTAAAGGATGCTCCAGTTGCACTAGTCAGAGTCTTGGAAGCAAGATCATCTTTCACAATTTCAGTGCTCGGGATAATCTCGATGTCTGCCAACACATGATCATGAATATGCTCAGATCCAAAATCATTACATTACGAACAAACACATGGAATGGATACTCTTGGAGACATGTATTGCTTTGGGTATTTTGTGAAGCTTAATTTAAGCTGGGAAACAAATAAGTTCAGTACTTTTTAGAGTTATCCCATACATCTATAAAATGTGATGAAAAAATTACGACACAAATATTCAGCGGATAAATGAGACTTTTCGATACCTCAAGCTAAGCGCTCCAAAACAGAACGTCAAAAGAATAAGATCAATGATTTAAGGTTGTTATTTTCCCCCAATCTTAAACAATATGTCGCCAATCTAGTGGTGTAAAACTTAGCAATCTTGACATCATCTTCTGCTAGAGTACTATTTCTCTTGATAGTTCCTTATGGATTTGTCGGAGGAGAAGAAGGACCTCTTCTCTTCATCTATACCAAGAGCAACCACAGACCCAACACTCAAGCACAGGTACCCCCTGATTCATCCTCACCAAATCTTAATCTACTGTATTGATACCCTGGGACAGGAAGCAAGAGGTGCATACATATATCATTCGTAATTAGGATGATCATACATCTGTTCATCGATCCATGCTCTGCCTTGTCATGTCTAGGAATATGATGCTTAGATGAAGTCGCAATGAGATATGTAGGTAGCATGAGAAGGAGATTTGCCCTCCCTCTGGTCTGGTGTAATTCTTTTGCTTTGCTTTGCTTTGCCTTATTGATTGACATCATCTGTTAATATCTAGCACTATAGGGACAACAAATTTAGTCTTGGTCCCTTTTGTTTGGTTCCATTGAGCAGTGCAGAGTCTAATGGTTATGATTTTAGCTTGTTTACTCAAAGAGTTGAGTGTAGTTAATGGAATCGTCAAAGTTGTGTTTGTCTCTTGAGCAATGCTAACTAGTATGGTATGTTGCAGACTCGTTTCCAAGATGTTTGAACCTTTTAAATGAAGCTATATCTTTGTTGGATATTTCATATCTTGTTATGACTAAAGTTTCAAAATGTCGTGACTTTTGATGAATTATGTTCTGGGCTAGATTTTTCAAACCTCAACTTCTAAGCACTGTAAAGTAAAAAAACATGAGAACGGGACCTTCCATAACACGGAGAACTGTTTGTACAAGGCGTCTCTGCACCAGTGTTAGGATCTCCCAATGACCATGGCCAGCATGCCTACATTCCAAGGAGTCAGTTCTCTCTCCTCGACATATATGTTTGATCTTTGTAAGAGAAATCAGCAAGGAAAGAATTATTCTCTCCAACTTGCCAGGCTATCAACTACTCTCAAACAACATACTTGAGCAAACAATTGTATTCATTGGCGACAATCAGGGTGTGCTATAGCGCTGAACTCTGTAGACTAAACCTCCCCAAGATTGGGCCTCTCTGCGAATACATAATGGACTTGTTATCTGATTTAGAAGAGCATAGGATGAAGTGGAATAGAAGAAAAACTAATAGGGCTGATCGCATCTTGTCAAGGGAAGGTTTCTTGGATAATTTGTGTAAAACTTGGTTTCATGTTTTTCTTCTTTGTACTCGACAATGTGGCTGCTGAGGCTATGGACTAGGTAATAAAGGCCTGATTTGAATTCACTTAACGTAGATTAGCATAGGTGTTCTTCAGCTAATAAGAATGTGATCCTGAAGCCTTTGGACTATCTTTTGATAGGCCCTCTATCTGTATGGAAAATTTGCTACTAAAAGTCCCACAAAGTGTCCACTTCCTCCACTCTGGAAGAAAAAATTGAGTTGGATGTGGGCGTGGTTGTACCAAATTTTGGCACATATATAAGAAAGCGGGATCCAAATTTGGTGTGTGGTAGAGTTTTTTCATCAAGCAACCATAGCCTAGTCGGCGAGCCGGCATGAGAAGGATAGCAGTCATGGAAGGAAGGGTGTATGAGCATCGGCTAGCCATGGCGATGAATAACAACACTTTCTACTGCCATCAAAGACCAAGTTTCAGAGCAGAACATGGTTCGTAACATGTGAGATCAGCCACTATAGGAGAACAGCGAAGATGGCCACTTGTTCTCTTCCCAGTTGGTGATTCAGGGTAGTCTAAATAACTCTGTGGACAAGGATTAGTATGATGTTCCTGCGATCATCCTTGGAGCTGTAATTGGCGACTTAATTAGCCCAGACTTTTCGTACCAATGCAAACATACCTAAGCCAAGAGATCCTCTTCACGCCGTCTCATGAACCGACAGCATTGTGATACCTGGATGTGGCGTCGCAGACCATCCCCTCTGTTTTCCCTCCTCCAGCTACTGCTCGTGGTGCCGTCGTACTCTTATAAGAAGGCCACGCTAAAATTTCAGACCGAAAAGTCATATTTAACATACCCAAATATGGTGATTGGCTACACTCTGGGTACAGCAACCAACAACAAGACTTGCTTATAGAAAACCAAACAGAACATACAGCAAAACAAAGTCACTAGAAGACCAACCAAGCAGGTATAGGTTTTACAAACAGCCCGTGGGCGGGGCACACATCCATGACACACTAGAATATGGACTTCTCACCGACATCAACACCGACAACAGTTCCGTTCACGGGGTTAAGAGCCCAAAGTTCCGACACGAGAATATTCATCTAAGTTTCTGCACCCTTTAGTGCTAGACACCCTTTGAAAACCGCTACATCTCCGGAGACACACGGAACACATAATGCAAGGGGTTGCATGGGGCCACGCTCTTTTCCCTTCACTTGCCGCTACTTAAGAGTTAGGACCACATGCATAATCTGCTCTTGATAGCACCTCCCGCTGTTCTCCAGATACCGTCTCGTCAAATAGCCGAGAGAATGTGCTCCGGAGAACAATGGGGAGCCGCCAAAATCCTGTCTCGGAGCAGGGTAGAACATGGAGAACATACCCAATCTACACATCCTCGGGCTGTCCGTGGAAAACGCTGGACAATCCGAAACAGCTGCGATGATAAATATGCAATTGAATGCATATTTATCGATGCAACTCTTCGGACGGAGAGCGCCTAGGTTCGCCACTTGACTTGAGAATGAAATCTAGTGACATGATTAAATCGCTCACACTCGGTTGTAGAGGAAGTAGTCGAACAGCGGAGGGACAATCGGGTCCAGCAGATCCTCGACGATCACTCCACCGAGATGGAACACCACAGAACCTGCACCGTATCATCATCAATATCATCATCATCATCTATCATCATGTAACAATCATCAAGCATAAAAAATCATCATCATCATCATTTATCATGATCCAACAATCATCATCATTTATCATCTCTTCCGCAAAAAAATGAAATCTATCATCATCATCATCTAAAAATTATCAAGGCAAAAAAAGCATTATCATCTATCATCAACATCATCATCTATCATCATCAACATCATAATCTATCATCATCAACATCATCATGTATCATCTAATTTTTTGCATTTCTCACATTTCTAACTATCATCATACATAATGCATGCATCCATCCATCTAACCATCTATCATCATACATAATGCATCCATCCATAAATCATCTAACTAAATTAAAAAATTGCTTCAAAGAGGGAGGAAGGAGCTCACCGTGTGGGAGGGCGGCTCGGGTGGGGGGGCAGGCACGGAGGGAGGTGGAGGGAGCTCGGGCTCGAGCTAGGCCGACCAGAGCAGCGGCAGAGGAGGGCGGTGCAGACTAGCCGCCGGTCGGAGCGACGATCGAGGCGGTGAGGAGGAGTGGGCTCGGGAGGTCCGGCGGACCGAGCTTGACGAGGGCGCGCCGAGGGTGGCCGGGAGGAGTCCACGCGCCCCACTGCGGCAAGGTAAGGCGGCGGCGGCGAGCGAGCCGAGATGACGAGGCCAGGCGAAGCACGGGTGGGCGGCTGCTGTGAGTGGCGAGCAAAGGCGGCGGCCCCAGGCGGGGGGGCGACGGAGCAGGGCGAGGAAGGGTGGCGGCAGCGACCGAGCGGAAGGGCAGCGCTAGGCGATCGAGGATCCGTGGCGGCGGGGTGTGGGTCGGGGAAGGAGAGATGGGGAATGGGTGGTGGGGCGAACCGCATCGGATAAGGCAATCATATGCCGACGGCCAGGCCGTCGGCATAGGCTCGCCATTTCCCGTCATCGATCCGTGGCGTGTGCTCAGCTATGCCGACGGCCTTGCCGTCGACATATCTCAATTTTTAATTTTTTAATTTTTTAATTTTTTAATTTTTTGTTTATATTATTTATTATTTTTGTTTTTCACAATATAGATGTGCCTTATCTAAACAAAAAACATACCCCGATGATATATCGATTGCCCCCATCACGACCGTTCTTTGCCGTGCGTGCCACGTGGGGAGCAATGCCACCGGCGTCTCACGGGCCCTCATACATGCGATGCGGTTTGGCCCGGATGTTGCTCCGGGTGTCCCTATGGGCGAATCGACACAACCGGGTGGAGAGGTCCATCGGTCAAAGCCCGTCCGTGCAAAGTCAAAGGGCTAGATCGCGTGGTCAAACGCTACAGGGTTAGGCGGGGCGGGGCACTGGGGTAGCAATGCCGCCGGGGTGGTGTGGTGGCATGTCGAAGAGGCGGCATGCGTGTCCGGTGTGCCCCCCCCTCACGGACGGCGCCGCCGCCGCACTGGAGGGGGAAGCAGACGCGTCGGGTCTACGGAGGGATCTTGCTGTGGGTCTGGCCGGATGTTGCTCCAAAGTGTTCCTATGGGCTGACCTAACACAACCGGGTGGAGAGGCCCACCGTCAAATCCGTCCGTGCAAAGTCAAAGGGCTAGATCCGGTGGTCAAACGCTTCTGAGGTTAGGCGGGGCGGGGGCCACAGGGTAGCAATGCCACCGAGCGCGTCGATCGGGCCCTCATACATGCGGGGTGGTGTGGTGGCATGTCCGAAGAGGCGCACGCGTCTCGGTGTGGCCCCCCTCACGGACGGCGATGACACGGTAGTAGGCGTTACGTGGAAGCGATGCGGCGTGAATATTATTAAATACTCGGGCGCGATAAAATCATGAGTTTTTACATGAAGTGGGCACATGTGCTATAGGACCGATGGTAATTTTTCATAATTTTTCGTGATGGAGAAGTATCTGAACACTTCCCTCTCGCGGATTGCTCTTGGCGTGTCTCGATTGTGGCGGCGCCTCCGGGGCTAGCATACCGTCAAATCTTGCGTGGCGGCCTCTCACAAGTCTGGAAGTGTTGTGGCGGTTGCAAATGCCCGACACGCGTCTCGGTGTGCCCCCCCTCACGGATGGCGCCGCCGCCCGCACCGGAGAAGCAGACGGTCGGGTCTACACGGAGTGGATGTAGCTGTGGGTTTGGCCCGAATGTTGCTCCGGGTGTCCCTATGGGCGGCCCGACACAACCGGGTGGAGAGGTCCACTGGTCAAAGCCCGTCCGTGCAAAGTCAAAGGCTAGATCGCGTGGTCAAACGCTTCTGGGTTAGGCGGGGCGGGGCACTGGGGTAGCAATGCCGCCGCCCCGTCGTCTCGGCCCTCATACATGCGGGGTGGTGTGGTGGCATGTCTAAAGAGGCGGCAGGCGTGTCCGGGGTGTGCCCCCTCACGGACGGCGCCGCCCGGCACACACTGGAGAAGCAGACGCGTCGGGTCTACGGAGGGATCTTGCTGTGGGTCTGGCCGGATGTTGCTCCAAAGTGTTCCTATGGGCTGACCTAACACAACCGGGTGGAGAGGCCCACCGTCAAATCCCGTCCGTGCAAAGTCTAAGGGCTAGATCCGGTGGTCAAGCGGTGCAGGTTAGGCGGAACAGGGCCCTGGGGGGTAGCAATGCCACCGAGGCGTCGCATCGGGCCCTCATACATGCGGGGTGGTGTGGTGGCATGTCCGAAGAGGCGGCACGCGCGTCTCGGTGTGGCCCCCCTCACGGACGGCGATGACACGGTAGTAGGCGTTCTGCGGAAGCGATGCGGCCTGAATATTTTTAAATACTCGGGCGCGATAAAATCATGAGTTTTTACATGGCGTGGGCACATGTGCTATAGGACCGATGGTAATTTTTCATAATTTTTCATGATGGAGAAGTATCTGAACACTTCCCTCTCGCGGATTGCTCTTGGCGTCTCTGACTTGTGGCGGCGGCCTCGGGGCCTAACATACCGTCAAATCTTGCGTGGCGGCCTCTCACAAGTCTGGAAGTGTTGTGGCGGTTGCAAATGCCCGCACGCGTCTCGGTGTGCCCCCCCCTCACGGACGGCGCCGCCGCCGCACTTGGAGAAGCAGACGCGTCGGGTCTACACGGAGTGGATGTAGCTGTGGGTTTGGCCGGATGTTGCTCCGGGTGTCCCTATGGGCGGCGAATCGACACAACCGGGTGGAGAGGTCCACTGGTCAAAGCCCGTCCGTGTAAAGTCAAAGGCTAGATCGCGTGGTCAAACGCTTCTGAGGTTAGGCGGGGCGGGGCACTGGGGGGGTTGCAATGCCGCCGGACCGTCGTCCGGGCCCTCATACATGCGGGTTGGTGTGGTGGCATGTCGAAGTGGCGGCACGCGTGTCCGAGTGTGCCCCCCTCACGGACGGCGCCGCCGCCCGGCACCTAGAGAAAACAGACGCGTCGTGTCTACGGAGGGATCTTGCTGTGGGTCTGGCCGGATGTTGCTCCAAAGTGTTCCTATGGGCTGACCTAACACAACCGGGTGGAGAGGCCCACCGGTCAAATCCGTCCGTGCAAAGTCAAAGGCTAGATCCGGTGGTCAAACGCTACTGAGGTTAGGCGGGGCGGGGCCCTGGGGTAGCAATGCCACCGGCGTCGTCGATCGGGCCCTCATACATGCGGGGTGGTGTGGTGGCATGTCCGAAGAGGCGCACGCGTCTCGGTGTGGCCCCCCGGACGGACGGCGATGACACGGTAGTAGGCGTTCTGCGGAAGCGATGCGGCGTGAATATTATTAAATACTCGGGCGCGATAAAATCATGAGTTTTTACATGGCGTGGGCACATGTGCTATAGGACCGATGGTAATTTTCATAATTTTTCGTGATGGAGAAGTATCTCAACACCTCCCCTGTGGATTGCTCTTCGCGCGTCACGACCGTGGCGGCGGCCTCCGTTGGCTAACATATATCGTCAAATCTTGCGTGGCGGCCTCTCACAAGTCTGGAAGTGTTGTGGCGGTTGCAAATGCCCGCACGCGCCTCGGTGTGCCCCCCCCCTCACGGACGGCGCCGCCGCCGACACCGGAGGGGGAAACGGACTCGTTGGGTCTACGGAGTGGATGTAGCTGTGGGTTTGGCCGGATGTTGCTCCGGGTGTCCCTATGGGCGAATCGACACAACCGGGTGGAGAGGTCCACTGGTCAAAGCCCGTCCGTGCAAAGTCAAAGGGCTAGATCGCGTGGTCAAACGCTACTGGGTTAGGCGGGGCGGGGCACTGGGGTAGCAATGCCGCCTTGCCGTCATACATGCGGGGTGGTGTGGTGGCATGTCAAGCACATGGCGTGTCCGGTGTGCCCCCCCTCACGGACGGCGCCGCCGCCCGCACCTAGAGAAGCAGACGCGTCGGGTCTACGGAGGGATCTTCTTGCTGTGGGTCAATGTTGCTCCAAAGTGTTCCTATGGGCTGACCTAACACAACCGGGTGGAGAGGCCCACTGTCAAATCCGTCCGTGCAAAGTCAAAGGCTAGATCCGTGGTGCGTTTACGTGTCGATCATCAACACTGGGGTTTGGCGATTCTGCCCGTTCTTGGACTATTCCTCGTTTTGGGGTCATTTCAATTGGCGAACACGAGGGTGCGGTTCGTGTCGTTCAACACATGGGGTTTTGGCGATTCTGGCCCGTTTCTTGACAATTACTCAATGTTTTGGGGTCCCGGTGATTTCCACGATAAGCGAACACCTACGATTGGTCATCAACGCCGCAGTTTTGGCGATTCTGTGCGGACTATTACTCAGTTTTGGGGTCCGGTGATTTCCACGATTGACAAACACTCGTGTCGATCATCAACACTCGGGGTTTTTGTCGATTCTGACCCGTTTCTTGGGCTATTACTCAGTTTTGGGGTCCCGTGGTGATTTCCACGATAAACGAACCCCAGGGTGCGTTTACGTGTTGGTCATCAACACTCGGGGTTTTGGCCGATTCTGGCCCGTTTCTTGGACTACTACTCAGTTTTGGGGCCCCTAGGTGATTTCCACGATTGACGAACACCGGGGTGCGTTTACGTGTCGGTCATCAACACTCGGGGTTTTTGTCGATTCTGACCCGTTTCTTGGGCTATTACTCAGTTTTGGGGTCCCGTGGTGATTTCCACGATAAACGAACCCGGGGTGCGTTTACGTGTTGGTCATCAACACTCGGGGTTTTGGCCGATTCTGGCCCGTTTCTTGGACTATTACTCAGTTTTGGGGTCCCGGGGTGATTTCCACGATTGACGAACACCGGGGTGCGTTTACGTGTCAGTCATCAACACACGGGGTTTTGGCCGATTCTGGCCCGTTTCTTCGACAATTACTCAATGTTTTGGGGTCCTGGAGTGATTTCCACGATAAACGAACCCCGGGGTGCGTTTACGTGTTGGTCATCAACGCTCGCAGTTTTGGCCGATTCTGGCCCGTTTCTTGGACTATTACTCAGTTTTGGGGTCCCGGGGTGATTTCCACGATTGACGAACACCGGGGTGCGTTTACGTGTCGGTCATCAACACTCGGGGTTTTTGTCGATTCTGACCCGTTTCTTGGGCTATTACTCAGTTTTGGGGTCCCGTGGTGATTTCCACGATAAACGGACCCCAGGGTGCGTTTACGTGTTGGTCATCAACACTCGCGGGGTTTTGGCGATTCTGGCCCGTTTCTTGGACTATTACTCAGTTTTGGGGCCCCTAGGTGATTTCCACGATTGACGAACACCGGGGTGCGTTTACGTGTCGGTCATCAACACTCGGGGTTTTTGTCGATTCTGACCCGTTTCTTGGGCTATTACTCAGTTTTGGGGTCCCGTGGTGATTTCCACGATAAACGAACCCGGGGTGCGTTTACGTGTTGGTCATCAACACTCGGGGTTTTGGCCGATTCTGGCCCGTTTCTTGGACTATTCCTCAGTTTTGGGGTCCCGGGGTGATTTCCACGATTGACGAACACCGGGGTGCGTTTACGTGTCAGTCATCAACACACGAGGTTTTGGCCGATTCTGGCCCGTTTCTTCGACAATTACTCAATGTTTTGGGGTCCTGGAGTGATTTCCACGATAAACGAACCCGGGTGCGCGTTCGTGTTGGTCATCAACGCTCGCAGTTTTGGCCGATTCTGGCCCGTTTCTTGGACTATTACTCAGTTTTGGGGTCCCGGGTGATTTCCACGATTGGCGAACACGGTGTGCGTTTACGTGTCGGTCATCAACACTCGGGGTTTTTGTCGATTCTGACCCGTTTCTTGGGCTATTACTCAGTTTTGGGGTCCCGTGGTGATTTCCATAAACGGATAAGCGTGTTGGTCATCAACACTGGGTGCGTTCGGCCCGTGTTGGTCATCAACAGTTTTGGGGTCTCGGGGTTTCCACGATTGGCGATTCGTGTCGCCCGTTTTTTGATTCGACTATTACTCAGTTTTGGGGTCACGGGGTGATTTCCACGATTGCGCGAACACCGGGGTTTTGCGATTCTGGCGTGTATTCGGTTTTGGGGTCATTTCATTGACGAACACCAGGCGGGTTCATCAACACACGGGTTTTGGCCGATTCTGGCCCGTTTCTTCGACAATTACTCAATGTTTTGGGGTCCTGGAGTGATTTCCACGATAAACGAACCCCGGGGTGCGTTCGTGTTGGTCATCAACGCCGCAGTGCGATTCGTGTTGGTCATCAACGCTCGCAGTTTTGGCCGATTCTGGCCCGTTTCTTGGACTATTACTCAGTTTTGGGGTCCGGGGTGATTTCCACGATTGACGAACACCGTGGTGCGTTTACGTGTCGGTCATCAACACTCGGGGTTTTGTCGATTCGACCCGTTTCTTGGGCTATTACTCAGTTTTGGGGTCCGTGGTGATTTCCACGATAAGCGGACCCGAGTGCGTTCGTGTTGGTCATCAACACTTTCGGGGTTTGGCGATTCTGGCCCGTTTCTTGGACTATTATTCAGTTTTGGGGTCCGGGGTGATTTCCACGATTGGCGAACACCGGGTGCGTTCGTGTCGGTCATCAACACCGGCTGCGGGTTTTGGCCGATTCTGGCCCGTTTCTTCGACAATTACTCAATGTTTTGGGGTCCTGGAGTGATTTCCACGATAAACGAACCCCGGGGTGCGTTTACGTGTTGGTCATCAACGCTCGCAGTTTTGGCCGATTCTGGCCCGTTTCTTGGACTATTACTCGGTTTTGGGGTCCCGGGTGATTTCCACGATTAACGAACACCGGGGTGCGTTTACGTGTCGGTCATCAACACTTTCGGGGTTTTGTCGATTCTGACCCGTTTCTTGGGCTATTACTCAGTTTTGGGGTCCGTGGTGATTTCCACGATAAGCGGACCCGAGTGCGTTCGTGTTGGTCATCAACACTCGGGGTTTTGGCCGATTCTGGCCCGTTTCTTGGACTATTACTCAGTTTTGGGGTCCCGGGGTGATTTCCACGATTGACGAACACCGGGGTGCGTTTACGTGTCGGTCATCGACACTCGCGGTTTTTGTCGATTCTGACCCGTTTCTTGGGCTATTACTCAGTTTTGGGGTCCCGTGGTGATTTCCACGATAAACGAACCGGGGTGCGTTTACGTGTTGGTCATCAACACTCGGGGTTTTGGCCGATTCTGGCCCGTTCTTGGACTATTCCTCAGTTTTGGGGTCCCGGGGTGATTTCCACGATTGACGAACACCGGGTGCGATTCGTGTCGGTCATCAACACGGGGTTTTGGCCGATTCTGGCCCGTTCTTGACAATTACTCAATGTTTTGGGGTCCTGGAGTGATTTCCACGATAAACGAACCCCGGGGTGCGTTTACGTGTTGGTCATCAACGCTCGCAGTTTTGGCCGATTCTGGCCCGTTTCTTGGACTATTACTCAGTTTTGGGGTCCCGGGTGATTTCCACGATTGACGAACACCGGGGTGCGTTTACGTGTCGGTCATCAACACTCGGGGTTTTTGTCGATTCTGACCCGTTTCTTGGGCTATTACTCAGTTTTGGGGTCCCGTGGTGATTTCCACGATAAACGAACCCGGGGTGCGTTTACGTGTTGGTCATCAACACTCGGGGTTTATGTCGATTCTGGCCCGTTTCTTGGACTATTACTCAGTTTTGGGGTCCTAGGTGATTTCCACGATTGACGAACACCGGGGTGCGTTTACGTGTCGGTCATCGACACTCGCGGTTTTGTCGATTCGACCCGTTTCTTGGGCTATTACTCAGTTTTGGGGTCCGTGGTGATTTCCACGATAAGCGAACCGGGTGCGCGTTTACGTGTTGGTCATCAACACTTTCGGGTTTTGGCGATTCTGGCCCGTTCTTGGACTATTCCTCGTTTTGGGGTCCCGGTGATTTCCACGATTGACGAACACCGGGGTGCGTTTACGTGTCAGTCATCAACACACGAGGTTTTGGCCGATTCTGGCCCGTTTCTTCGACAATTACTCAATGTTTTGGGGTCCTGGAGTGATTTCCACGATAAACGAACCCCGGGGTGCGTTTACGTGTTGGTCATCAACGCTCGCAGTTTTGGCCGATTCTGGCCCGTTTCTTGGACTATTACTCAGTTTTGGGGTCCCGGGGTGATTTCCACGATTGACGAACACCGGGGTGCGTTTACGTGTCGGTCATCAACACTCGGGGTTTTTGTCGATTCTGACCCGTTTCTTGGGCTATTACTCAGTTTTGGGGTCCCGTGGTGATTTCCACGATAAACGGACCCCAGGTGCGTTTTACGTGTTGGTCATCAACACTCGGGGTTTTGGCCGATTCTGGCCCGTTTCTTGGACTATTACTCAGTTTTGGGGTCCCGGTGATTTCCACGATTGACGAACACCGGGGTGCGTTTACGTGTCGGTCATCGACACTCGCGGTTTTTGTCGATTCTGACCCGTTTCTTGGGCTATTACTCAGTTTTGGGGTCCCGTGGTGATTTCCACGATAAACGAACCCGGGGTGCGTTTACGTGTTGGTCATCAACACTCGGGGTTTTGGCCGATTCTGGCCCGTTTCTTGGACTATTCCTCAGTTTTGGGGTCCCGGGGTGATTTCCACGATTGACGAACACCGGGGTGCGTTTACGTGTCAGTCATCAACACACGAGGTTTTGGCCGATTCTGGCCCGTTTCTTCGACAATTACTCAATGTTTTGGGGTCCTGGAGTGATTTCCACGATAAACGAACCCCGGGGTGCGTTTACGTGTTGGTCATCAACGCTCGCAGTTTTGGCCGATTCTGGCCCGTTTCTTGGACTATTACTCAGTTTTGGGGTCCCGGGGTGATTTCCACGATTAACGAACACCGGGGTGCGTTTACGTGTCGGTCATCAACACTCGGGGTTTTTGTCGATTCTGACCCGTTTCTTGGGCTATTACTCAGTTTTGGGGTCCCGTGGTGATTTCCACGATAAACGGACCCGAGTGCGTTCGTGTTGGTCATCAACACTTTCGGGGTTTATCGATTCTGGCCCGATTCTTGGACTATTACTCAGTTTTGGGGTCCCGGTGATTTCCAAGATTGACACCGGGGTGCGTTTATTATCATCGACACTCGCGGTTTTGGATTCGACCGTTCTTGGGCTATTACTCAGTTTTGGGGTCCCGTGGTGATTTCCACGATAAACGAACCGGGGTGCGTTTACGTGTTGGTCATCAACACTCGGGGTTTTGGCCGATTCTGGCCCGTTTCTTGGACTATTCCTCGGTTTTGGGGTCCCGGGGTGATTTCCACGATTGACGAACACCGGGGCGGTTACGGTCGGTCATCAACACCCGGGTTTTGGCGATTCTGGCCCGTTCTTACTCAATTACTCAATGTTTTGGGGTCCTGGAGTGATTTCCACGATAAACGAACCCCGGGGTGCGTTTACGTGTTGGTCATCAACGCTCGCAGTTTTGGCCGATTCTGGCCCGTTTCTTGGACTATTACTCAGTTTTGGGGTCCCGGGGTGATTTCCACGATTGACGAACACCGGGGTGCGTTTACGTGTCGGTCATCAACACTCGGGGTTTTGTCGATTCTGACCCGTTTCTTGGGCTATTACTCAGTTTTGGGGTCCCGTGGTGATTTCCACGATAAACGGACCCCAGGGTGCGTTTACGTGTTGGTCATCAACACTCGGGGTTTTGGCCGATTCTGGCCCGTTTCTTGGACTATTACTCAGTTTTGGGGTCCCTAGGTGATTTCCACGATTGACGAACACCGGGGTGCGTTTACGTGTCGGTCATCAACACTCGGGGTTTTGTCGATTCTGACCCGTTTCTTGGGCTATTACTCAGTTTTGGGGTCCCGGGGTGATTTCCACGATAAACGAACCCGGGGTGCGTTTACGTGTTGGTCATCAACACTCGGGGTTTTGGCCGATTCTGGCCCGTTTCTTGGACTATTCCTCAGTTTTGGGGTCCCGGGGTGATTTCCACGATTGACGAACACCGGGCTGCGGTTACGTGTCGGTCATCAACACACGGGGTTTTGGCCGATTCTGGCCCGTTTCTTCGACAATTACTCAATGTTTTGGGGTCCTGGAGTGATTTCCACGATAAACGAACCCCGGGGTGCGTTTACGTGTTGGTCATCAACGCTCGCAGTTTTGGCCGATTCTGGCCCGTTTCTTGGACTATTACTCAGTTTTGGGGTCCCGAGGTGATTTCCACGATTAACGAACACCGGGGTGCGTTTACGTGTCGGTCATCAACACTCGGGGTTTTTGTCGATTCTGACCCGTTTCTTGGGCTATTACTCAGTTTTGGGGTCCCGTGGTGATTTCCACGATAAACGGACCCGAGTGCGTTCGTGTTGGTCATCAACACTTTCGGGGTTTTGGCGATTCTGGCCCGTTTTTGGACTATTACTCAGTTTTGGGGTCCCGGGGTGATTTCCAAGATTGGGTGATTTCGTGTCGATCGACACTGGCGGTTTTGTCGATTCGACCGTTTCTTGGGCTATTACTCAGTTTTGGGGTCCCGTGGTGATTTCCACGATAAACGAACCGGGTGCGTTTACGTGTTGGTCATCAACACTCGGGTTTTGGCGATTCTGGCCCGTTCTTGGACTATTCCTCAATGTTTTGGGGTCCCGGGTGATTTCCACGATTGGCGAACACCGGGCGCGAACGTGTCGGTCATCAACACACGGGTTTTGGCCGATTCTGGCCCGTTTCTTCGACAATTACTCAATGTTTTGGGGTCATTTCAACGATAAGCGAACCCGAAGTGCGTTTACGTGTTGGTCATCAACGCTCGCGATTCTGGCCCGTTTCTTGGACTATTACTCAGTTTTGGGGTCCCGGGGTGATTTCCACGATTGACGAACACCGGGGTGCGTTTACGTGTCGGTCATCAACACTCGGGGTTTTTGTCGATTCTGACCCGTTTCTTGGGCTATTACTCAGTTTTGGGGTCCCGTGGTGATTTCCACGATAAACGGACCCCAGGGTGCGTTTACGTGTTGGTCATCAACACTCGGGGTTTTGGCCGATTCTGGCCCGTTTCTTGGACTATTACTCAGTTTTGGGGTCCCGGGGTGATTTCCACGATTGACGAACACCGGGGTGCGTTTACGTGTCAGTCATCGACACTCGCGGTTTTTGTCGATTCTGACCCGTTTCTTGGGCTATTACTCAGTTTTGGGGTCCCGGGGTGATTTCCACGATAAGGTCATCAACACTTTCGGGTTTTGTGCCCGTTTACGTGTTGGTCATCAACACTGGCGAACACGGGGTTTTGGCGATTCTGGCCCGTTTCTTGGACTATTCCTCGGTTTTGGGGTCCGGGAATACGTATGATTTCCGACGATTGAAAATATGAAGAGGAGTGTCACTTGTTCTCCATGCAGCTATGCAACATCCTTGGGTGCAAGGAGCATTAGCGATTCTGGGAAGCTTCAAGAAATAATGGACCTCAAGCAGCAAGTCAATAAGCTTGAGGAGGAGAATCGTATCCTAAAGGGCATCATCGCCAATAATGTTTCACCAACCCTGAAGAAGGAGATATAATCACATGGGTATGGGCACTCCCTTGAAACTGCCAAGCTTGGGGAGGTGCCCGGTATCATATCACAACCACATCTCCTATCTTTATCCTTTTTTAGTTCGATCCTATTAGTAGTATCTTGATCTAGTAGAATAAAGTTTATGGCATGATCTGGTTTTGAGTTTTTGCTTTATCATCTCTCTATGTAATCGAGTCCGTGAGCTATATAATAAAGATTAGTGTTGAGTCAAGGGCTTGATTATTTTGTCATGATCTTGAGTGAATAAAAGAATAGAGAAAAGAATAAAAAGAAACAAAGAGTTCATATTGATTTTATTGAGAGTAATGAGTTCACATTAAAAGGGTATGATGATTGAAAGTTGTTGGGAGTTGGCAAACATAGATTTGGTCATCGTTGCAATTAATAGGAAGTAATAAGGAAAGAGAGGTTTCACATATAGATATACTATTATTGACATCTTTTATGATTGTGAGCACTCATTAAAATATGACATGCTAAAGAGTTGATGTTGGACAAGGAAGACAACGTAATGGGTTATGTTTTCTGATATCTGAGATAAAGTATATTGTCATGGACCTTCCAACATGTTGAGCTTGCCTTTCCCCCTCATGCTAGCCAAATTCTCAGCACCAAGTAGAAATACTACTTGTGCTTCCAAAACCCTTAAACCAGTTTTCCATGAGAGTCCACCATATCTACCTATGGATTGATTAAGATCCTTGAAGAAAGTTGTCATCGGTGCAAACCAATAAAATTGCTTTCTAAACATGTATGATTGATTAGTGTGGGAGAAATAAGCTTTATACGATCTTGTGATGTGGAAGAAATAAAAGCGACGGACTGCATAATTAAGGTTCATAACACAAGGGCAATATAAAGTGGCGTTCTTTCGCATTGAGATTTTGTGCATCCAACCATAAAAGCGCATGGCAACCTCTTCTTCCCTATCTGAAGGGCCCATCTTTTATTATTATCGTCTACCTTATGCAAGAGTCATGGTGATCTTCACCTTTCCTTTTACATTTTATCCTTTGGCAAGCACGATGTGTTGGAAAGATCTGATTGATATATCTAATTGGATGTAGGGGCATGAGTTATTATTGTTGACATTACCCTTGAGGTAAAAGGTTGGGAGGCGAAACTATAAACCCTATCTTTCTCTCGTGTCCGATTAAAACTCCGTAACCACAAGTATCGCGTGAGTGTTAGCAATTATGAAGGACTAAATGATAGTTGAGTATGTGGACTTGCTATTAAGCTCGACATATACTCTTTCCGATTTTATGATAAATTGCAATTGCTTCAATGACTGAGATTATAGTTTGTTGGTTCTCAATAAAGTTTATGATTCATACTCTGTATTGTGAATGGATTATTACTTGAACATAAGAAATGATATGACAATATCTACATATGTTGCTATTATGAGAAGAATCATGATGCCTTCATGTCCGTATTTTATTTTTATCGACACCTCTACCTCTAAACATGGGGACATATTTATCATTATGGGCTTCCGCTTGAGGACAAGCGAGGTCTAAGCTTGGGGAGTTACTACGTCCATTTTGCATCATGCTTTTATATCGATATTTATTGCATTATGGGCTGTTATTACATGTTATATCACAATACTTATGCCTATTCTCTCTTATTTTACAAGCTTTACATAAGGAGGGAGAATGCCGGGAGCTGGAATTCTGGGCTGGAAAAGGAGCAAATATTAGAGACCTATTCTGCACAACTCCAAAAGTCCTGAAACTCCACGGAATATCTTACAATAAATAATAAAAAATCCTTGCCAAAGATGAAGGCCAGGGGGCCCACACCCTGTCCACGAGGGTGGGGGCGTGCTCTACCCCAGGCGCGCCCCTACCTCGTGAGCCCCTGGTGGCCCTCCGATGCCCATCTTCTGCTATATGAGGTCTTTCAATAGAAAAAATCAAAAGAAACCTTTCGGGACGAAACTCCGCCGCCACGAGGCGGAACCAATCTAGGGCTCCGGCAGAGCTGTTCTGCTGAGGACACTTCCCTCGGGAGGAAATCATCGTCATCGTCTTCACCAATGCTCCTCTCATCGGGAGAGGCCAATCTCCATCAACATCTTCACCAACGCCATCTCATCTCAAAACCCTAGTTCATCTCTTGTATCCAATTCTTGTCTCCAAGTCTGGGATTGGTACTAGTAGGTTGCTAGTAGTGTTGATTACTCCTTGTAGTTCATGCTAGTTGGTTTATTTGGTGGAAGATCATATGTTGAGATCCTATATGCATATCAATACCCTCTGATTATGAATATGAATATGCTTTGTGAGTAGTTACGTTTGTTCCTGAGGACATGGGAGAAGTCTTGCTATTAGTAGTCATGTGAATTTGGTATTAGCTTCGATATTTTGATGAGATGTATGTTGTCTAGCCTCTAGTGGTGTTATGTGAGCGTCGACTACATAACACTTCACCATTATTTGGGCCTAGAGGAAGGCATTGGGAAGTAATAAGTAGATGATGGGTTGCTAGAGTGACGAAGCTTAAACCCTAGTTTATCGTTGCTTCGTAAGGGCTGATTTGGATCCATATGTTTCATGCTATGGTTAGGTTTACCTTAATACTTTTGTTGTAGTTGCGGATGCTTGCAATAGAGGTTAATCATAAGTGGGATATTTGCTCAAGTAAGAACATCACCCAAGCACTGGTCCACCCACATATCAAATTATCAAAGTACGAACGCGAATCATATGAACGTGATGAAAACTAGCTTGACGATATTCCCATGTGTCCTCGGAATGCTTTTCCTATTATAAGAGTTTATCCAGGCTTGTCCTTTGCTACAAAAAGGATTGGGCCACCTTGCTGCACTTTATTTACTTTTGTTACTTGTTGCTCGTTACAAATTATCTTATCACAAAACTATCTGTTACCACTTATTTCAGTACTTGCAGAGAATACCTTGCTGAAAACCGCTTATCATGTCCTTCTGCTCCTCGTTGGGTTCGACACTCTTACTTATCGAAAGGACTACGATAGATCCCCTATACTTTTGGGTCATCACTCCAAAGCAGTATGGAGGTCCTGCCAGCTACGCTCTTACCAATGAAGAGAAGGAAATCTTCTTTGAATGCCTGCTTAGTATGAAGTTCCCGGCGGCTTGTCGTCGAATATAAAGGAATAATAAATATGCCGAGAAAAAGTTCCAGAACCTAAAGTCTCATGACTGCCACGTGATTATGACGCAACTGCTTCCGGTTGCATTGAGGGGGCTTCTATCGGAAAACATCCGATTAGCCATTGTGAAGGTATGTGCATTCCTCAATGCAATCTCTCAGAAGGTGATCGATCCAGAAATCATACCAAGGCTAAGGAGTCATGTGGCGCAATGTCTTGTTAGTTTCGAGCTGGTGTTCCCACCATCCTTCTTCAATATCATGACGCACGTATTTCTACACGTTATGTACCCCTTTGAGAGGTTCATGGGAGTCCTAAAGAAATATGGTCGTAACCGCTTAGGCCGAAGGAAGCATCTCCATGGGCCATCAAACTAAGGATGTCATTGGGTTTTGTGTTGAATTCATTCCTGGCCTTAAGAAGACAGGTCTCCCTAAATCGCGGTATGAGGGGAGACTGACTAGACAAGGCACGCTTGGAGGGGACTCAATAATATGCAGGGACGGATATTCTTGGTATCAAGCACACTACACAGTTCTACAGAACTCTACCTTGGTGACCCGTATGTCGATGAAGACAAGAACAGTCTGCACTCCAAACACCCGAAGTAGTGCGACGACTGGATTACATGTGAACACATCAGGACTTTCAACAGTTGGTTGGAAACACGTCTCAGAGGTGACAACACTGTTTGTGATGAGATGTACTCGGTGTCCAGGGGACAATCTTCGACTGTATTGACTTACAAAGGATATGACTAGAAACCCATCCATGGGCCAGGATTCAGGCCCCCAGTAGGCCCAGTAGGCCCATCAGGCATAGCAGTCACAATTTGGCCCGAAAGTCTGCAATGGAGAGGAGTTCGAGAGGGGTGCGGCAATGGGGCTTATAAACCACTGCGCGCCCCTCTCAACTAGCGAGGTGGGACTAAACTCCCACCACCATGCCGCTGTGCAAGGCCTTTGGTCCTGGTTGGTGGCACCAACCGAGACTAAAGGGACCCATTAGTACGGTTCGTGGTACCAACGGTACCAATGCACCCCTTTAGTCCCGGTTGGTGCCGAACGTGACCAAAGGCCTCGCTTCCCGCCCTTTGGGCTGCTGAAAAGAGACCTTTGGTCCCGTTGGTGGCACCAACTAAGACTAAAGGTAGCATTGGTCCCGTTGGTGCCATGAACCGGAACCAATGCTTCAACTATATAAAACACTTGTTAAAATTTTCAGTTTTCATCGCCATTGCCCCCGCCCGACGACGCCAAGAAGCTCATCGACGCCACCAGGCTGCCCGCCGCCCGTCGCCGTCGCCCGTGCCCTGAGCCCACGCCGACACCGTCCGCCGCCCACGCCGTCACCCGTCGCCGTCGCAATCGCCCTCCGCCCCGCCGTCGTCCGTCGCCCTCCGCTTCTGCCGCCGCGCCTCCGTCGCCCCGATGTGAGCCGCCGCCACCACGCTCTATTCATTTTTTTTTTCATATAATTTGTATTATTTTTTGTTCATTGCATTTCTTTCATATATATAATGTATATATGTATGTGGTAGTATGATGAATGGATGTGGCTATGTATGTATGAATATAATGTTCATAGCATTTTTTGTTTATATATGTTTTTTCATATATGTATTAAATTTTATTTAGGTTGTTAGTAGATATCGATTTTAGGTTAGTGTAGAGGAAAAAGTAAAATAAGGAAAAGGAAGAAAAGATGAAGAAGGAAAGAAGGCAGAAGAAGAAGAAAAGGAAGGAGAGGAAGAAGGAGAATAAGAAGAAGGAGAAGAAGAGGAGAGGAAGAAGAGGAAAAAAGGAGAAGAAGAAAAATAGAAAGGATATTTTTCTTCTTCTCCTCTATTCCTTTCTTCTTCTCCTCTTTTTTTTCTTCGATCTTCTCCTCTATTAATCCTTTCTTCGTCTCCTCTTTTTAGTAGTTAATTAGTAGTTGAACTAGTTAAACCAGTTTATTTACAGTAAGTTCTTAATTAGTAGTTGAACTAGTTGATTTAATAAAACTACTTTATTTATAGTAAGTGCTTAATTAGTAGTTGAACTAGTTGATTTAATAAAACTACTTTATTTTATATATATAGAAGTAGTTTATTTTAGTAAGTACTACTTTATTTTATTTATAGTAAGTGCTTAGTAGTTGAACTAGTTCATTTAATAAAACTACTTTATTTTACTATATATAGAAGTAGTTTATTTTTAGTACGTACTACTTTATTTTATTTATAATAATTAAGTGCTTAATAGTAGTTGAACTAGTTTATTTAAGAAAACTACTTTATTTTACTATATATAGAAGTAGTTTATTTTAGCAAGAAAATTAATAGAACTAGTTTATATTTTTGTTGAAGCAATTATTCCGCATTGACGTCGACGATGCCTATTCTGAATCCTCATCGTCGACTCGGCGGAGGAGGCCGTCTTGATCAGAGGGGCCATGTCCGGGACTGGGCTCCGCCAGGCTGGTATTGGGAGGTGCTACCTTCCGGGGGACGTAGGTTGGTGAGGAGCCAGCCCGTCGTTGACCCGATCCTTGTTTGGTGGCGGTCGCGTGGGCGAGTGATTTGGTGCGAGGTTTCTGGACACCACAGAGGTGGTACGTCACCGTGTCAGCGAGGAGGACGAGCACGTCCGTCCCTACATGGTTACGTTGGAGGGCAGGTCCGACAATACCTGATAGGTTCTTCAGGGATTTCACAGGAGCTATGATCCTGTGATGGTTCCTTCTCTTTGGGTGTCCACGGCCCGCGCCGATACCCGTCGGGCGCTACGGTTCTAGCTGTATTAGAGATGCTATATGTATGATAGTATTTGAGGTGTATTAGTGATAATATTCGACGATGTACGGACGCGGAGATGATGTAGTTTTGCTTATAATTGAATGCATTCTAATTTGAATACTACTTTATTTTACAATTTGGTTTTGCTTATTGAATGCTCAAATTGGAAAAGTACTCCTACTTTGAATGCTAAAATTACAGAGCACTATGCAAGGCGTATGCATTTGATTAGTTGATAGCTTATAGGGTTTATGTTTTTGCAGAAATCTAGGAGCCCCTCCATCATCGCCGTCGTCGTCCCCGTCACCGACCCCCCTCCGACCTCGAGGCGAGACCAGCAAAATCTCCATGTCAATATGAGTCCTATATATTTGAGAGGACGATATGTCCTTTTTTAGAAAGATAATTAAACGATATTTTGGGTTGACTTTAAGTCTATCGAGTCTCCACCATAAATGAGAGGACGAAGAATTCCGACTGTTGTTGTGGGGGGTAGCTTCTCCTTCATTCCCGTGTGCTAGACAATTTGGTGTAATGCACTCGGGACGAAGGAGGAGCTACCATCACCGACAGATCTCAATGTCGAGAGGAATCAGTGAGGAGAGTCTCCACCATATATATATGAGAGGCGAAGAATCCCGACTGTTGTCGTGGGGTAGCTTCTCCTTCATTCCGTGTGCTAGACAACTTGGTGTAATGCACTCGGGGATGAAAGGGGGAGCTACCATCACCGACGGTCGAATATGTACACCACGTGAGATGACTGTTTTCAAGAAAAGACTCGATAGACCGATAGTCAACCCGTGTTGAATAATAATGATCTAATTTAGGTTTTTTAGTACATATATTTAATTGTAGAAGTTTAATATTTGAATTATGAACATAGGAAATGTCGTACTCGGACGACGAAAGTCTCCCGGGGGAGTGCGACTAGTGCCACGACGACCGAGGTCTGTGCGACAGGCCTCACCTGGACGAAGGTTGGCGCTTCATCATTAAGCTGGAGGAGACCTTCAATGTTGAAACGGTACGCAATGACGACAAGTGTTATTTTTTGTAATTAAGCACGACTTCAACTATTTCAACGTGTAGTTTTCATCTTTACAATTCGACTAGCTTATCCCATGCCATGCAAGACGCTACGTCTTGGAGAGGATGGGTTTGGAAGACCATGAAAGCATGGAAACAAAGAAAATTCACCTAAGGACCCATCATGATATGGATTTTGAAGTAAATCTGTATAATTCTGAGAGCGTAACCCATTTTGGTTGTAAAAATTGGGAAGCATTTTGCAAGATGTATGATTTTGATGAGGATATGCTTGTCACCATGGATCTCGGTGATCCTGACATCGAGCAAGACAATATGGACATTTGGGTCCTTGGTTATACGCCTCCAGTTCTACCACTATGTGAGTTTCTCAAACATATTTATTAACTAATTTATATTGTTCATTTCAAAATAGTTGACAACTTGTTTCCATTGATAGCTTATTTTGATTGTTCAAATAATGTGCGGAACATGGTAGACAGAACGTACTACACCGATGGCTCTGAGTTAACTTATAAGGAGAAAACTCATCTGGTCGGATTTTGATCTGATCTTGAGAATTACAATATCTATTGTGAAACACCTCCACATTATGGTCAATACATGCCACTAGTGCACATGTTGAACTACGGTAATTACTATGGAGATACCCTGGTAAGATTTTTTACTATTACGACATCCGTGCATCTTTTGCATACTTCTAAAACTAGTACATCATTGCTAACTATGAAGTTATTACTATATTTTTCAACAGATAATCCCAGAGGATTGTGTGCCTCATCTGATGTATCAAAGTGGTCGCCTTGATGTTTTGAACATACGTCCAGGTCATCCTATGAATCTCAATTGTCCATACCGAATTTTTAAAAGAAGTGGAGACATAAAAATCAAGGAATGGAAAAATGTATGGACAGTCGTAAGGAGGTTCTTGGAAGCAAAGGAAGAAAAGCGCAAGAATTGGAGACAGGATGATCTCCATTCTTCATAATGGAGAGTCAGGGTCTATATTGTTTTATGCTATTTTACCTTAAAGAGTGTATTTAGGTCCTACCTAATACTGATGATCATGTACCTAGAACAATTAAGTAGGGTTGGTTCGATGACTATTAGGATGATGATCATATGACTTGTTATTAATAACGAGTAGATGTTGTATGATGATGATTAGTAGGACTTGTTATTATGATGATACATGATGTGGGCATGAAGAGTTATTGTATATCAGTGGGTGAAATGAACATGGATTGGATTGAAGTGAAGGCAACAAGCATGTGGTGCATGTTGAAAGTAGTACTAATCCAAACTTGATCAAGTTAGGATTAATATTACTTTCGACATGCACCACATGTTGCCTTCACTTTAATCTAAGCCATGTTTAGGCATAGCAGTAGCATTGGTAAACCAAGCACGGAAATAAGAGATGACACTTCTCTCTGTTAGTTAGCTTACACACCCTAAATTACTCCCTAAACCACCCCTTTCATAAAAAACCAAAAACCTCAGCTCCTGCCAGCTGCTGACGCGTGGATGCGTATTGGTCCCGGTTGGTGCCACCAACCGGGACTAAAGGCCCTACTGCCTGGGCTCGCTGCACCGGCCATGTGGAGGCCCATCTGTCCCGGTTTGTGTAAGAACTGGGACTAAAGGCCTGGGGCATTAGTAACGACCCTTTAGTCCCGGTTCAAAAACCAGGACAAAATGGGCCTTATGAACCGGGACAATAGGCCCTTTTTCTACTAGTGCTACTGGGAAAAACACGATTTCGTCACGTGCATAATGCTAGATCAATTTGCAGATTTACGTGAGGCATTTCTCATCTGCCACCATTAGTAATGCTCGCTAAGATTACCATATTAATTACGTATTAAATGTTTTTTTGGCAAGGTAACCGTAATATGAGTATATTTATCCTAGATTCTTTTGGAAAATCAATGGCAAGCTCCATATGAATGATTTTGCAGAAAAAAGTTACTAGTTATGGAATAGTGGAAGTACCACCTTGTCCAACAAATCATTGGGTAGGAGTATATTTCTTTCTACTTATCAAAGGAACACATGAGCTGTGGTCACGGTGACATACATGGAGGTGACGAGGACCTTGATCTGGGCTCTCAGCGTGGAGGCCGCCTTAGCGAGAAGCTTCGGTAGTTCATCTGCGCGATGGACCTGTACGGAACAGAACTTGGAACTATGGCGACACCACGGTGAACAAGGGTTTTTGACATAGGCGTTGGGCAGCGAGTGTAGGATATACTATACTGCCTCAGCCGGGCTACATTGACGAGCTTGGAGAAGGCCTGCGCGCGTGCATGCAGATGATGGCAGCTAGGCTAGCAATGGCATCCTGTCAAGGCTTTGACCATTAGTTCGGTCCTCAGAAATTATTTGTGAAGCTGATGAGTATGCTATAAGTGTCACTCAGGAGAAAACAAGGGTAAGAGATTCCATGAAAGTTGCACTCTTAGTGATGCTCAAAAGAAATATCATATCACAGATAAAGAGTTTTATATTGTGGTATTTGCTTGTGAAAATTTTAGGCCCTGACATAAGGTCAAAGTTAATGTTAATCAGTCAACCTTGAAAAGTATCTTAACCAAGAAGAACGCAATGCCCCAACTAATTCAAGGGATTTTGCTATAGCAGGAATTTGATTTTCAGAGGCAGAAGGAACTATGACAGTGAAGGTCTTCATGTGGGAACACAACGAAGAAAGAATTTGCATCCCTTTTGGAACAATTGTAACCCTTACCAGAAAGATGCAACATGTGATGAGCAACACTAACCGGCCTATTGAGTATCTACTATCTGCTACTCAAAAGAGAGGTTCACGCAAGGTACACGACTTGGATTTAAATAGTTACCCTGATAGTCTCAATCCATGGGGGGGTAAAAACCACCCTGCTTCGAAGTATAGGAAGGACATAAACTGTCCAACAGTCGTATTTTATCGCCTCCTCTGAATATATGTATCGTCTAACCGTAGTGTACATATTTTTCTGGATTGAGAATTTGGTTTTACAGGGTGGTACGAGCAGCTATGCTCATGCCACAACCCTTCTTACTCTTTGGAACTGCGGTCTGCTAACGCAAAATAGGTACAACCAATGGGACATGCGGCGATGCTCGTACGACTCGTCCCACCGACCGTCTTCTCTATTTCGTGGCTCAATGCTTCATTGTTTTAAAAACACTTTTTATCGCAGCTCAAGCCACAATACAAGCATGAGTACAACCAGCCATGCACGTACCGGGCACCAGCTTCTCTTCTCGATAGATGAAGCGGCAACAAGTATTAAAATACGAGCACTAGTCACAATTCCAGAAGTTGGTGGTTTGTCTCCTAATCTTCCTCCATAACCTTAATATCGCGATATCCAGAACCCACGCCTCATAATACACCCCTGGAGGCCTCTCCTTTTGCATATTGACAAACCAATCTATTCGCAGATGCATATCAAGTTTGTGTCCATCGAGGCCGTGTCATATTCATGCGATGAATGGCAACATCCTCTCATCAATAATAGGATCACCTAGCCGCTGGTCACAGCTCACCGCATGGTTCATGTCCCTTTCATGAGAGGGACTTTAAACTAGAAGATGCATCTCCATCCCGGGATCAAGCGCAATCGATCTTGGTGCGAAAAGCACGAAGAAAATTTGTTCGAAGAGGAGGACCCTGTTGAGAGGGTGATGGAAGAAGATGAGGAGGAATATAAGGTAGAGAACATTAGTATGGAGCAAATTGAATCCGTCAAATACAATAACAACAGTAACCATGTACCTGCTCGTAAGGAACCCCCAACAATCAGCGATGGGTGTACCATCCGATAATACTACACACACAGAAATAAACAACGGAGTTTTACAGACCTGTCTGCATGCCCTTCTATAATCATCCCCCACGATTTTCATTGGTGGGCTCTCCTCACTTAAACAAATCTCAGTCAATCTATTCTTAGGAGGTTGTTAATCCCCATAAACTGCCCGTGAGTCTAGCATTGCTCGTGTAGCATCCATGAGCCGTTGGAGGAACTTATTAAGAGATCCTCCGAGGCACAATATTATGAAGAAGTTCACAATTGGCACTCTCATATCCGTCAAGCTGCCTGGAGGATGGGATAAGAAGTACCTCACCGATGCCAACTTCACGCCAAGGCTGCAACCCCTGGCATCGAGGAATGCATTTACCAACATGAGGTACATACTAATGGATCACTTTCTTCATGGTGATCTCTTGCATAAGCGTATTAGGTGGTTCGAGAAGTAAATTGCGGATGACACCATGTCCACCCTCAATGTCTGCTTCATTATCAACGTTGACCTGGAGGAGATCGTACAATCAAACAAGCGCCAACACACTAATATCGAGAAGACCAACGAGTCGCCTCACCATGCCCTTGCCCGCACGACCCCATACTTCAGAGAAGAAATCCTTTGGTACCAAAAATTTGAAGGTATTATGTGATCTCGTCATCATAGTGTTTAAGCTCAAGGTGATTTGTAAACCCTGTATCATTTACCTCTTTTTATGTTTTTGTTTACACATGTTCAATTAGTTTTCATGCATAATAACCTTTGAAGAATGGAAAGATTCACCTAACTGAAGAGGAACAAGTTTTTTTATGATGGATGATGGTATTGCGGCGTTATGATATATCAATCATATGTATGAATTAGGATGAATGCTAATGTATTTGTCACTCTCTGATGACTATAGGGTCTTCCACACCACCGCTATTGTCTATTAGTGAGTGTGGGCTATCAATCTTATGGGTTAGGTTATTAGTTGCTAAACTACTCTGAAGAAACAAACATGGTGACAAGAATAGTTCTAAAAATTACAAGTTAGGTATCCCTAATTTATTTTGGAGTTGCAACTTGGCTTGATCGTTATTGTTCTACCCGCAAGCACTAAGCATGCTTAGCCCTGATGATCACAAACATTGGGGGTGACACCATATCCACCCTCAATGTTTGCTTTGTTATCAACGCTGACCCGGACGAGATCGTGCGCTCAAACAAGCGCCAACACACTGATCAAGAGAAGACCAATGATTCGCCTCACCATGCCCTTGCCCGCGACCCCATACTTCAGAGAAGAAATCCTTTTGTACCAATAATTTGAAGGTATTATGTGATCTCTTCATCATAGTGTTTAAGCTCAAGGTGATTTGTAAATCCTGTATCATTTGCTTCTTTTTATGTTTTTGTTTCCACAAGTTCAATTAGTTTTCATGCATAATAACCTTTGAAGAAAGGAAAGATTCACCTAACCGAAGAGGAACAATCTTTTTATACGGTGGTATTGCGAGTTATGATTTATCTATCATATGTATGAGTTACGATGAATGCTAATGTATTTGTCACTCTCTGATGACTATAGGGTCTTCCACACCACCTCTATTGTCTATTAGCGAGTGCAGGCTATCAATCTTATGGGTTAGGTTATTAGTTGCTAAACTACTCTGAAGAAACAAACATGATGACAAAAGATTAGTTCTAAAATTACTCCTCCATCCTAAAATTCTTGTCTTAGATTTGTCTAAATATGGATGTATCAAGTCACGTTTTAATATTAGATACATATGTATCTAGACAAATTTAAGACAAGAATTTTGGGACGGAGGGAGTAGAGCACTAGTAGAAAAAGGGCCCTTTGTCCCGGTTCGTAAGGCCCATTTGTCCCGGTTGTTGAACCGGGACTAAAGGGTCATTACTAAAGCCCTAGGACTTTAGTCCTGGTTCTCACACGAACCGGGACAGATGGGCCTCCACGTGGCCGTTGCGGCGAGCCTAGGCAGGAGGGCCTTTGGTCCCGGTTGGTGGCACCAAATGGGACCAATAGGCATCCACGCGTCAGCAGCTGGCAGGAGCTGAGGTTTTTGTTTTTTTGAAAGGGGCGGGTTTAGGAGGGTTTGGGGGTTAATTTAGGTGTTTCATATATTGTGTTAGCTAGCTAATTAATAGAGAGAAGTGTCCTCTCTTATCTCCGTGCTTGGTCGACGCTTCGTAGTATATCGTATAGAGAGGACTCGACATGCTAGCTAGTAAGCAAAATGAAGGAAACAGAAGACCGTCATGAACATATGCATACAGAGAGAAGTGATATCGACCTCTCCTTCTCCGAGAGATTGGTTGAACAACAAGTTTTTGTATATCAATCCGACGCTACTGGCTACATATATACAATAAAAGATCTCTTACAATATAATCCCCTAATTATATATGAACTCAGGGTCCACATGGTATTCTCCGTCTTTATCGATCACGTGGTCAAGAAAGAATACCACCAATTCCTCTAGAATTGCTCACATGCAATCTGGTGCTAGGACTTCATCCCGCATCTAATCTGAAACATCTAATCTGAAGAAGGGGTCAATACATATATATATACAAATATATATATATATATATATATATATATATATATATATATATATATATATATATATATATATATATATATATATATATATATATATATATATATATATATATATATATATATATATATATATATATATGAATGAAACTCAACACAAATGATGGTAAGAAAATAAAATTGTGAATATTATTGCTTACGCACTTCATATTGTTTGTTAGAGTATCCCCACTCACAGGTCGTGTGGCGGATGGACTGCAAACGTAGTATCCATAGTAATTATTCCCAGCTTCCTGCCACTACCACTTTACAAGAAATAGAGGCTAGTCAAACTGATAAGCAAGCATGCTAAATGGCATAGATGAAACTAGCTCTTGAATCACTAGGATATGTGGAACATGCTAGTAGTACTTACTTTCGGTGTTTAAATTGCAGCTTCTTGGCAGTCCCGAGCTTTTGAGGTGAACTTTTCAAACCCTGCCAGACAAAGAAAACAATTACTTGATATCAGGAAATGAACAAAGTTTCTAATATGTGCGATAATGATCGATTTAACTTACTTCTCGAGCATTTCGGTCATGTCTGCATACTCCTGGGGATCTTTTCGCCTCGAGTCTAAGATGGTTACTAGTCCCTGCTCAAGCTTAATCTCTAGGAGAATATAGTGGAACCTCGCAAGCATGCATAACTCATCAATTACATTACTATAACATCGACTAATAAGGGAAACCGAATATGCACAAGACAGTAACACTCACTTGAAGTTGTAAGGAAAGAGTATTATAGCTTTGTTTTGATTTAATACCAACGATCGTAGCAAGTTGGCCTCGGTATCTTTGGCCTGAAATTCAACTGTATAAGAATCTATGAGATTTGTGTTAATGAACCCAATATCACCTATTTGTCTTTTCTTCAATTCGCGATCTTCAATCTGCATAATATAGTGAGGATAATTATATATACATGCAATGAAAGAGTTGACCTATATATATAGAGACTTAATGATAGAAGTAGTACTTACAGACAATAGCAAGTGACCGTTAATTTATCGAGGGCCTTTTGATTGAAAAACTGGAAGAACTCCTCAAATGGAACATTCAACAGTTCAATTCAACGAGGTCATGCTCCTCTTTAACCCTCGGTGTCAATGTACTCATCCCCTGGACTCATGCAGGATTTCATGTACCAATCATGGAATCTTCGCATCATCATTGTTAGAGATCTTTCATATTTGACGAGAGGCTTCCGTAATGGTATCTGTGTTCGTCCACCTCCAAGAAATGATAATGTACATCGTCAGCAGGTAATCTCCAAGATTGGTATTGGGAAAAATCACCAGATGATTAGCGATGAAATCGCTAGACACCTTGAGCGGGGGGCACGATTGGTTCGCTTCTTCGCCGAGCTGGGCAACTTTTTTCCCAACTCGTCGTTCTGCTAACCTTTGATCACTGATAGTACTTTCCGACCGCTCCGCTTCTATATATATGACCTTTCAATAATGCGCTCATAGTTGCCTTTCAGCGGAGACTTTGGTGGTTTCTTCAGGGCATCTATAGTGTGCTTCGCTTTCACCGGATCTACCTTCTCCTCCGGAGGTGGATGTTTCTTTGCTTTCACCCCTTCAAAGAAGTCCCTCACTTCGGCTTGCACGATCTTCGTGTTTTACTCCACGCTCCTCTCGTATGGTAACTTCTCTAGAGGCTTGAGAGATGGACCGAATCTGTATTGCATCCCGCCTCTGGCTGTACTGCTAGACGCCAGAGCAGATGGAGCGGCTGCGGCTGTCTTCTTTCCTTGCTTACGAGGCGGAGGATAAGGACTACGACGCTACTGGAGCAGCCAGGCGGTGGCGGGTCTCTTCCGCCCTTGCCGACGAGGCGAAGAAGGAGGAGGCTGGCTGCTCCAGCTGCCGGCGCAGCGGAGAAGGAGGCTGAGTGCTGCCACGCTACTGGAGAATGAGGCTGAGTGCCCAGATCACTCGTCGGAGCAGGAGGCGGAGTGCCCTGACTCGCCAGAGGAGGAGGAGGCGGAGGCCTCCAGTTCGGAAGGTTGATGAGCTCCTTCCGCCATAGGCATGCAGTCTTGAGAGAAGAACCCAGCCGAGTCTCCCCTTCACCGGTCGGGTGGTCAAGCTCGAGGTCCTCAAATCCTCCATTATTTCCTCCACAGTCACCCTAGCATATCCTTATAGAATCAGATGGCAGTGAAAAGTTGCGCCGGGTTCAGGAAGTCGAACAGAGCCGACAGCCGCCTTGACTTTGAAGTTTTGCCATTGCGTCATAAGGTCGAAATGTTGAGACTCCGTGATAGCATCCACGGGTAGCTAACAGAGCCGTCAAGACATGCTCCAGCTGAAGTAGCTCGGTGGAAGCCACACTGCTTCTCCACCGAGATGGCGGGGTAGCTTTGGGGGTAGCTTTGGCAGGTCTCTTGCTGCGAACTGCCTCTCGTTCCTCTAGCGCTTGTACCCTTTAGTGTAGCTTCTGCAGTTGGGTCTGCTCCACTTTTGCCTCCTCTTCGGCATTTGTAACCGCCATGCGTCCAGAAATCCAGCCTTCCACGAACGGAGTTTGGCGTGCCTCGTGACTCGTCCGGGGTGCTCGGATTCCCAAGGGCCATTGTGAGCTGATCGTCTCCAACGTATCTATAATTTTGATTGCTCCATGCTATATTATCTACTGTTTTGGATCATATTGGGCTTTATTTTCCACTTTTATATTACTTTTGGGACTAACCTATTAACCGGAGGCCCAGCCTGAATTGCTGTTTTTGCCTATTTCAGTATTTGAAGAAAAGGAATATCAAACGAGTCCAAACGGAATGAAATCTTCGAACATGATTTTCTCATCGATAAGATCCAGGAGACTTGGACCCTCGGCCAAGAAAGGAGGAGGCAGCCACAAGGGTGGAGGGCGCCCCAACCTAGGGCGCGCCCTGCCTCGTGGGCCCCAAGCTCCACCGACGTACTCCTTCCTCCTATATATACCTCGCACCCCAACAGATCAGATATGGAGCAAAAACCTAATTCCACCGCCGCAACTTCCTGTATCCACGAGATCCCATCTTGGGGCCTGTTCAAGCTCCGCCGGAGGGGAATCCACCACGGGGCTTCTACATCATCATCATAGCCTCTCCGATGAAGTGTGAGTAGTTTACTTAGACCTTGGGTCCATAGTTAGTATCTAGATGGCTTCTTCTCTCTTTTGGATCTCAATACAATGTTCTCCCCTCTCTCGTGGAGATCTATTCGATGTAATCTTCTTTTTGAAGTGTGTTTGTTGAGACCGATGGATTGTGGGTTTATGATCAAGATTATCTATGAGCAATATATGAATCTTCTCTGAATTCTTTTATGTATGATTGGTTATCTTTGCAAGTCTCTTGAATTATCCGTTTGGTTTGGCCAACTAGATTCGTAGTAGTTCTTGCAATGGGAGAAGTTTTAGCTTTGGGTTCAATCTTGTGGTGTCCTTACCCAGTGATAGAAAGGGTTGCAAGGCACATATTGTATTGCTGCCATCGAGGATAACAAGATGGGGTATTTATCATATTGCATGAATTTATTCCTCTACATCATGTCATCTTGCTTAAGGCGTTACTCTGTTTTCATTAACTTAATACTCTAGATGCATGCTGGATAGCGGTCGATGAGTGAAGTAATAGTAGTAGATGCAGGCAGGACTCGGTCTACTTGTCTCGGACGTGATGCCTATATACATGATCATACCTAGATATTCTCATAACTATGCTCAATTCTGTCAATTGCTCAATAGTAATTAATTCACCCACCGGAAAATACTTATGCTCTTGAGAGAAGCCACTAGTGAAATCTATGGCCCCGGTCTATTTTCATCATATTAATCTTCCTACGCTTTATTATTGCTTTGCTTTTTTACTTTGCCTTTTATTTTACTTTGTATCTTTATACCAAAAATACCAAAAATATTATCTATCATCTCTAGCAGATCTCACTCTCGTAAGTGATCGTGAAGGGATTGACAACCCCTATTCGCGTTGGTTGCGAGGAGTTATTTTCTTTGTGTAGGTACGAGGGACTTGCGCGTGGCCTCCTACTGGATTGATACCTTGGTTCTAAAAAACTGAGGGAAATACTTACGCTACTCTGCTGCATCATCCTCTCCTCTTTGGGGAAAACGAACGCAAGCTCAAGACGTAGCATGAGCTCGTCGTTCTCTCTATCTGGAACGAATGTCCCTTACTGCGCTGCATCAATATACTCCTGAAGCTTCGTGATGGGTATTCGCAGTTGCTCGTTCGTCCAAACGCACTTCCCTGATACAGGATCCAAGGTTCCGCCAACCCCGAAGAACCAAGTCTAGCAACGGTCTGGCCAGTTCAATGTCTTTGGTTCGACCCCTTTATCAACCAGGTCATTCTCAGCCTTGGCCCACAACGGCCGGGCTTTGAGGTAGCCACCTATCCCCGTGCGATGGTGAAGTTGCTTCTCCGCAGCATTTTTCTTGTTTGTCGCTAACATCTTCTTACTCTTGTCCGATGTCTTGTGGGCCACAAATGCGGACCTGTGATCTCTGATCTTCTCATAGCAGCCGGTGAATTCTCGTGTCTTTTCTTGGAGGACAAACGATGGTTTCATGTCATTCTTCCACCTCCTGAATAGTTCTGCCATCTTCTTAAGAGCATGAGACTTGATCAATTGCTCTTTAACTGGCTTCTCCGGATCCTCCTCTAGCGGTAGGGTGAAATTTGCCTTCAGCGCGGTCCAAAGATCATCTTTCTGCATAACATTGACATAAGACACCTCAGGGTCTTCCTACTTAGGCTTAAAACATTGGTGGATGCTCATCGGGATCTTGCCCCTAACAAGAACCCCGCACTGAGCAGAAAATGCTTCAATGGTACGGATGGGTTCAATCGGTTGGCCATCGCGCGCGATTGCTGTGATCTCAAACCTTTCATCCGAGCGCAACTTTTTCTTCGAGCCTCGTCTCTTTACCGAAGTTGTGCTCGATCCGGAGGGCTAGAAAAAAGAAGAAAGATGAGAGTTAATTAATATGTGTACATACCAAAACAATGAATGCATCAATTAGCTAGTCAGCACAGGCTTAATTAATATATATACCTGGCCGGACTTTGTTCGGTCACCGGAGCCGTCATCACGGTCTCCTTCTTGCACCGGCATTCGGTCACCGGAGCCATCATAATCATGTCTTTCCTCCTCCATTGTTCGATCACCGTAGGCTGCTTCTTCATCCTGTTCTTCCAGACCATCGTTGTCGTTAAGATACGACAAGACATCACCTCCGCTAAGATTATGTCCCCAACATCTCTTCTGCTGCCTCGTCTCGTCCGTGCTCAATTATTTCTGCAAATATTACAACATGGCAGTTATTATAAAAACATGACATCAGGTGGATATATTAGTGGCAAACGAGACCTAGCTACCTAATCACAACAAGGAATCATATTAGTGGCCTCGGCGCTTCTCCGGGTTTGGGGTGGCCTCGAACGCTTCAAGGGTTCGAGGTGGCCTCGACGACAACGCTCTTTTATCGGGAAGGGGGTATATATTGACCCCCACCCCTCATGTTGAATTTATCGGGAAGGGGGTATATCGACAACGACATACCCGATAAAAAATAAGAAGATGAAGAAGAAGAAAAAAGAGGAGAAGAAGAAAGGAATAGAGGAGAAGTTCAAAGAAAAAAGAGGAGTTTTTTTTTTATTCTACTCTATCGGGCAGAGGTTTGTAGGACAGTAGCAAATTTCTCTCAAGTGGATGACCTAAGGTTTATCAATCCGTGGGAGGCGAGGGATGAAGATGGTCTCTCTCAAACAACCCTGCAACCAAATAACAAAGAGTCTCTTGTTTCCCCAACACACCCAATACAATGGTAAATTGTATAGGTGCACTAGTTCGCTAAGAGATGGTGATACAAGTGCAATATGGATGGTAGATATAGGTTTTGTAATCTGAAAATATAAAAACAGCAAGGTAGAAAGTGGTAAAAGTGAGCATAAACGGTATTGCAATGCGTTGAAACAAGGCCTAGGGTTCATACTTTCACTAGTGCAAGTTCTCTCAACAATAATAACATAATTGGATCATATAACTATACCTCAACATGCAACCAAGAGTCACTCCAAAGTCACTAATAGTGGAGAACAAACGAAGAGATTATGGTAGGGTACGAAACCACCTCAAAGTTATTCTTTCCAATCAATCCGTTGGGCTATTCCTATAAGTGTCACAAACAGCCCTAGCGTTAGTACTAGAATAACACCTTAAGACAAAAATCAACAAAACTCTAATGTCACCTAGATACTCCAATGTCACCTCAAGTATCCATGGGTATGATTATACGATATGCATCACACAATCTCAGATTCACCGATTCAACCAACACATAGAACCGCAAAGAGTGCCCCAAAGTTTCAACCGGAGAATCAAGACAAAACGTGTGCCAACCCCTATGCATAGGTTCATGCGCGGAACCCGCAAGTTGATCACCAAAACATACATCAAGTGAATCACGTGATATCCCATTGTCACCACAGATACGCATGACAAGATATACATGAGGTGTTCTCAAATCATTAAAGACTCAATCCGATAAGATTACTTCAAAGGAAAACTCAATCCATTACAAGAGTAGAGGGGAGAAGCAACATAAGATCCAATTATAATAGCAAAGCTTGTGATACATCAAGATCGTGCCAAATCAAGAACACAAGAGAGAGAGAGAGAGAGAGAAACACACATAGCTACTGGTACATACCCTCAGCCCGAGGGTGAACTACTCCCTCCTCGTCATGGAGAGCGCCGGATGATGAAGATGGCCACGGTTAGGGTTCCCCCCTCCGCAGGTGCGGAACAGGGTCCCGATTGGTTTTGGTGGCTACAGAGGCTTGCGGCGGCGGAACTCCGATCTATTCTATCCCCGATCATTTTATTGTATATGGATATATATATAGGAGGAAGAAGTACGTCGGGGGCCAGGAGGGGCCCACGAGGGTGGAGGGCGCGCCTGGGGGGGCGCCCCTACCTCGTGGCTCCCTCGTTTCTTTCCTGACGTGCACTCCAAGTATTTCCGGTAGCTTTCCTTCCAAAAATAACTTCTCCAGTTGATTTCATTCCGTTTCGACTCCATTTGATATTCCTTTTCTTCGAAACATCAAACAAGGGAAAAAACAGGAACTAGCACTGGGATCTGGGTCAATAGGTTAGTCCCAAAAATAATATAAAACTGGATAATAAAGCCCATAAACATCCAAGATGGATAATATAATAGCATGAATACTTCATAAATTATCGATACGTTGGAGATGTATCAGCATCCCCAAGCTTAATTACTGCTCGTCCTCGAGTAGGTAAATGATAAAAGAAATAATTTATGAAGTGTGAATGCTAGCAGGTGCATAAGTTTGATCAATGATAATTTCAATCACCTTTTCTAGCATCATTATATCTCATAACAGTAGCTCAACTCATAAAACTTTTCATGAACAAGTAACAAGCTATTCACATGTTAAAGTATAGACCATAAATTTCCTTGACAACTAACAAACCGTATTATTAGTCATCAAACAATTACAATTCATCCTATTTTCAAGAAGAGTCTATGTCGAGCTTTAATTTAGCAAACTCCACATACTCAACTATCACTTAGTCTTTCACAATTGCTAACACTCACGCGATATTTATGGGTTCAAAGTTTTAATCGACACAAATAAAGAAAGGGGCTTATAGATTCGCCCCAACCTTTTACCTCAAGGGTAATGTCAACAATAATAGTTCATGATGCCTTACATTCAATTGGATATATATATATATATATATATATATATATATATATATATATATATATATCGAATCTTTCCAGCACGAGGTGCTTGCCAAAGGATAAAATGAAAAGGGAAAGGTGAAGATCACCATGACTCTTGCATAAAAGTAAAAGATAGGCCCTTTGCAGAGGGAAGCAGGATTTGTAGAGGTGCCAGAGCTCAAGCAAAAACAGAGATGAAAATAATTTTGAGAGGTATGCTTTCATTGTCAACATAACGACCAAGAGTTCCCAATATCTTCCATACTACATACATTATAGGCGGTTCCCAAACAGAAAGGTAAAGATTTTTACTCCCCCTCCACCAACAATCATCAATCCATGGCTTGCCCGAAACAACGGGTGCCTCCAACTAACATCAAACCCGGGGAGTTTTGTCTGCAATTATTTTTTATTTGATTTTTGATCTTTTGGTCATGGGACTGGGTGTCCCAGTTACCAACCATTTTCTCGTGAATGATGAGCGGAGTCCACTCATCGTGAGAATAACCCACCTAGCATGGAAGATACTGCTAACCCGTAGTCGCTACATGAGCGATTCGGGCATACAAAACAGATTATTATTTGAAGGTTTAGAGTTTGGCACATGCAAGTTTACTTGGAATGGCAGGTAAATACCGCATATAGGTAGATATGGTGGACACTCATGGAAGAAACTTGGTTCAAGGAGTTTAGATGCACAAGTAGTATCTCTACTTGGTTCAAGGAATTTGGCTAGCATGAGGGGGAAAGGCAAGCTCAACGTGTTAGGCGATCCATGACAATATACTTTATTTCAGATATAAGAAAATGTAACCCATTACGTTGTCTTCCTTGTCCAACATCAACCTTTTATCATGTCATATTTTAATGAGTGCTCACAATTACAAAAGATGTCCATTATAGTATATTCATATGTGAAATCTCTCTTCCTTCAATATTCTTTCATGAATTGTTCAAGTGACCAATACAATGTTTGCTAACCTTCAATAAATTTACCACCTCTACTTCTTATATGTAAAGTCATCACTCCCCATGGGATAAGCATATGAAACATATATAATTTCAGATTTATGACATGTAAATCATTCAACTATTTACTCAAAGGATATAAGTGAAGCACACGAGTAAATGACAAACTACTCCAAAAAGATATAAGTGAAGATTAATGAGTAGTTAAATAATTATGTAGCTATGTGAAGACTCTCTTTCTTTTAAGAATTTCAGATCTTGGTATTTTATTCAAACAGCAAGCAAATCTAAAGAAAATAAAATGACACTCCAAGCAAAACACATATCATGTGGTGAATAAAAGTATAGCTCCAAGTAAAGTTACCGATGAACGAAGATGAAAGAGGGGATGCCTTCCGGGGCATCCCCAAGCTTAGGCTCTTGGTTATCCTTGAATATTACCTTCGGGTGCCTTGGGCATCCCCAAGCTTAGGATCTTGCCACTCCTTATTCCGTAGTCCATCGAATCTTTACCCAAAACTTGAAAACTTCACAACACAAAACTTAACAGAAAATCTCGTGAGCTCCGTTAGCGAGAGAAAATAAAACACCACTTCAAGGTACTGTAATGAAATCATTCTTCATTTATATTGGTGTTAAACCTAATGTATTCCAACTTCTCTATGGTTTATAAACTCTTCTACTAGCCATATATTCATCAAAATAAGCAAACAACACACGAAAAACAGAATCTGTCAAAAACAGAACAGTTTGTAGTAATCTGTAACTAACGCAAACTTATGGAACTCCAAAAGTTCTAAAATAAATTGGTGGACCTGAGGAATTTGTCTAGTAATTATCTGAAAAATAATCAACTAAATAGCACTCTTAAGTAAAAGTTTAAGCTAATCTCGTGAGCGCTAAAGTTTCTGTTTTTTACAGCATGATCATAAAGACTTCACCCAAGTCTTCCCAAAGGTTCTACCTGGCACAAACACTAATTAAAACACAAAACCACATCTAAACAGAAGCTAGATGGATTATTTATTACTAAACAGAACCAAAATGCAAAAAAAACTAAAATAAAATTGGGTTGCCTCCCAACAAGCGCTATCGTTTAACGCCCTAGCTAGGCATGATGATTTCAATGATGCTCAAATAAAAGATACGAATTGAAACATAAAGAGAACATCATGAAGAATATGACTAGCACATTTAAGTCTAACCCACTTCCTATGCATAGGATTTTGTGAGCAAACAACTTATGGGAACAATAATCTACTAGCATAGGAAGGCAAAATAAGCATAACATCAAAACTTTAAGCACATAGAGAGGAAACTTGATATTATTGCAACTCCTACAAGCATATATTCCTCCCTCATAATAATGTTCAGTAGCATCATGAATGAATTCAACAATATAACCAGCACATAAAACATTCTTTTCATGATCTACAAGCATAGAAAATTTACTACTCTCCACATAAGCAAAATTCTTCTCATTCGAATAGTGGGAGTATCATAAGTGACTTGAATACTGTAAATTGTTTCCACATTAAGAGTGTAATGTTCAGAAAAAGGGTAATCATAATCATGACAGGTTTTATAAATATAATCATCACTACTTTTTATAGCATAAGTTTTATCACAATAATCATCATAAGTAGCAACTTTGTTCTCATCATAATCGATTGAAACCTCTTTCAAATAGTGGATACATCACTAAATAAAGTCATGACCTCTCCAAATCCACTTTCATAAATATTATAAGATTCAACATCCTCCAAAATAGTGGGACCATTACTTCCTAAAGTTGACACTCTTCCAAACCCACTTTCATAAATATAATCGTCATAAGTAGGAGGCATGGTATCATCACAACAAATTTGCATATCAAAACTTGGGAGACTAAAATATCATCTTCATTAAACATAGCATCCCCAAGCTTGGGACAAACATTAATTGCAGTAAATATATTCTCAAAAACATCATCTTTATCAAACATAGCATCCCCAAGCTTGGGCCTTTTCATATCATAAGCATAATCACTCTCATCATTAATAGTATGGATAGCACCAATAGTATAGGAAACATTATTATCACATTCTTCCAAGCAAGTGCCAAAAGATTGTCAAGATCATAAGAAGTATCATTATCTTCCCAATCATAATCATCACAACAAGCAATAGGCATAACGAGATCATCATCAAGTGCATCATCTTCCACAATTATTTTGATTCATTTTCATGAGGCACAACAATAATAGGAGCAACATTATTTGGGAGAGATATATTTTACCTCTCTTCCTTTTCTTTTCTTCTTCTTCACCACATCATGTGTGGGTTTAATCCTATTTTGGAGCTCCTTATTAATAAGATTGGTTGAATAGAAGGCTCCTCCTCATTAACTGGTTCATCATAAGAAATAATAGGAGGATATTGTGAAGTCTCTACCCTTTCGTTAGTATTCTCTTCATCCTCTATTTGTTTTATTTTATTTATGTAGTTGGCAATATAAGGATTTTCAATGCAATTCACCGCACAATACATATAGATCTTCTCTAGATCAAAGCCAAGAAGTTTATAACGGGCAAATTCTGGAAGATGCTTAGTTATACGTTTCATTTCCTCGTAGCCCATAAGCAAACTAAGTTCATTATAATGTGCAAGGAAATCAAGTCATCATAATTTTGGACATGATTAGATCATGAAACAATTTGCATCAGATAGCTAAATGACCCTATTCATTGCAAAGTCCACAAGTACGGCCAAGAAAATTCAAATCTTCAGCACTAACTTCTAGCCTTTCTTGCAACAATTTAGTTTCTAAGTGCTTATGCCTCTTGCAATTAATCTATCTTCCCTATTTGGTGTGTACTTGCAAACCCAATGCACTCCACAAAATTGACATGTTTATAGGAGACATTTTCATCATAACTAGTGCAATCATCATTAGTACTATGGATATTCAAGGAGTTCATACTAACAACATTGCAATCATGCTCATCATTCAAAGATTTAGTGCCAAACATTTTATAGCATTCTTCTTCTAACACTTTGGCACAATTTTCCTTTCCATCATACTCACGAAAGATATTAAAAGATGAAGCGTATGAGACAAACTCAATTCCCTTTTTTATAGTTTTATTTTATAAAATAAACTAGTGCTAAAACAAGAAACAAAAAGATTCGATTGCAAGATCTAAAGATATACCTTCAAGCACTAACCTCCCGGCAATGGCGCCATAAAAGAGCTTGATGTCTACTTCCCAACCTTCTTCTTGTAGACGTTGTTGGGCCTCCAAGCGCAGAGGTTTGTAGGACAGTAGCAAATTTCCTCAAGTGGATGACCTAAGGTTTATCAATCCGTGGGAGGCGTGGGATGAAGATGGTCTCTCTCAAACAACCCTGCAACCAAATAACAAAGAGTCTCTTGTGTCCCCAACACACCCAATACAATGGTAAATTGTATAGGTGCACTAGTTCGGCGAAGAGATGGTGATACAAGTGCAATAAGGATGGTAGATATAGGTTTTTGTAATCTGAAAATATAAAAACAGCAAGGTAGCAAGTGGTAAAAGTGAGCGTAAACGGTATTGCAATGCGTTGATACAAGGCCTAGGGTTCATACTTTCACTAGTGCAAGTTCTCTCAACAATAATAACATAATTGGATCATATAACTATCCCTCAACATGCAACAAAGAGTCACTCCAAAGTCACTAATAGTGGAGAACAAACGAAGAGATTATGGTAGGGTACGAAACCACCTCAAAGTTATTCTTTCCAATCAATCCATTGGGCTATTCCTATAAGTGTCACAAACAGCCCTAGAGTTCGTACTAGAATAACACCTTAAGACACAAATCAACCAAAACCCTAATGTCACCTAGATACTCCAATGTCACCTCAAGTATCCGTGGGTATGATTATACGATATGCGACACAATCTCAGATTCATCTATTCAATCAACACATAGAACCACAAAGAGTGCCCCAAAGTTTCTACCGGAGAATCAAGACGAAAACGTGTGCCAACCCCTATACATAGGTTCATGGACGGAACCCGCAAGTTGATCACCAAAACATACATCAAGTGAATCATGTGATATCCCATTGTCACCACAGATACGCATGGCAATACATACATCAAGTGTTCTCAAATCATTAAAGACTCAATCTGATAAGACTACTTCAAAGGAAAACTCAATCCATTACAAGAGAGTAGAGGGGAGAAGTAACATAAGATCCAACTATAATAGCAAAGATCGCGATACATCAAGATCGTGCCAAATCAAGAACACGAGAGAGAGAGAGAAAACACATAGCTACTGGTACATACCCTCAGCCCCGAGGGTGAACTACTCCTCCTCGTCATGGAGAGCGCCGGGATGATGAAGATGGCCACGGTTAGGGTTCCCCCCTGCGGCAGTGCCGGAACAGGGTCCCAATTGGTTTTGGTGGCTACAGAGGCTTGCGGCGACGGAACTCCCGATCTATTCTGTCCCCGATCGTTTTAGGGTATATGGATATATATAGGAGGATGAAATACGTCAAGGGAGCCACGAGGGGCCCATGAGGGTGGAGGGCGCGCTTGGGTGGGGGAGGCGCGCCCCTACCTCGTGTCTCCCTCATTTCTTTCTGACGTGCACTCCAAGTTTTTCCGTAGCTTTCCTTCCAAAATAACTTCTCCAGTTGATTTCATTCTGTTTCGACTCCGTTTGATATTCCTTTTCTTGAAACATCAAACAAGGGAAAAACAGAACTGCACTGGGCTCGGGTCAATAGTTTAGTCCCAAAACAATATAAAACTGGATAATAAAGCCCATAAACATCCAAGATGGATAATATAATCGCATGAATACTTCATAAATTATAGATACGTTGGAGACGTATCGAGGGGTGCTCCGTGGTCTAAAATCGGTCTATGCACGATAGAAAATCCTGAAAAAGTACATCTATGATCCCTCATACATACATACATACAAAAATATATCTAAAAAATAGGAGAAGCAGAAGAAAAGAGGAGGAGAAGAACAACAACAAATAGAAGAAAAAAAGGAGAAGATGAGAAAAAGAAAGGAATAGAGGAGAACAAGAAAAAATAGAAAATTTCTATTTTTCTTCTTCTCCTCTATTCCTTCTTATTCTCCTTTTTTTCTTCTACTTCCTTTCTTTTTTTCTCCTTCTTCTCCTTCTTCTCCTTCTTCCTTCTTCCTCTTTTCTTCTTTTCCTTATTTTCCTTCTTCCTCGATGACCCTAACCCTAAACAAGACAACTTCCTCGACGCCCGCTTCTCACATGAACAAAAAGCATCATATTTCATCAACATCCATGCATACATCATATATATGACCATCTACTGAACAAAAAACATCATATTCTATAAAAAATCAACATATATATGAACAAAACAATTATTATAACAAGCATATATATCATCATATATATGAAAAAACAAGCATATACATGAAGAAAACAAGCATATATATCATCATATATATGAAAAAATGACAGGGAGGGCGCCACCGGACCAAGGTGAGGAGGGCGCGGGTCGGCGGCGAGGGCGATGCAGGGCAGGGCGGCTGGCGTGGGCAGGGGAGGCGAGAAGCGATGGCGTCGAGCGGGCGCGGCGACGGCGAGGGAGCGGGTGACGGCGACGGAACTTGCGACGGCGACGGCGGGGCGGGCCGGCGGCGTCGTCGAGGGCAGGGCGGGCGGCGCGCGTCAGGGCAGGCACGGCTAGCGGCGATGGCGTCGGGCAAGGGGCGCGGACGACGGCGAGTGCGCGGGCGACGACGACGACGGGCACGGCGACGGCGACGGCGGGTCGGCGAAGCGTCGAGACAGCCTCAAGGCAATCTGCGAGATGAGAAGTGAAAATTTTCTAAGTGTCTTCTTATATAGCTAAGCCTTT
>JAHIAM010009948.1:0-12847 GCA_021605205.1 Aegilops longissima | reverse complement strand
TTCAAACCCTTCTAGTTGTATCGACGATACAACCCAAGTGTCCGCTATCAGAGGAGGCTATCGAAGATGTTTTTCACCCAGGGTGCACCAACTTACCCACCACGCCGCTGACCCGCCGACACACTTTCCAGTGGTCATGCCCGCCTCGCCAAACAATACCGCAACCCGACCTAGGCTTAATAGAGAGGCCAGACGCCGGACTAAACCTATGCCTCGGGTCATGGGCCATCTCCCGAACTCCCGACGCTATAGGGCGGCCGAAGGCACCTAGCCTAAAGGCTCCACCAATCCGGCACCGATCCGACGACGCCTAATAAGCTTCGGTCGATGTATACGACGCAGAACGCCCATACTTAGCCCACGGATGGTTAGTGCTATCGGCCGAGGCCCCTCGGATCAAATATCCAAATCGAGTGGATTAGGAACTCGGTAACAAGCAGAGACTCACGAAAGATGTGACCCCGCTTCTGCCTCGAGGACTTCGCAAGGGCTAGGAATGCCGCCACGCCGTAATTATCTCCGGCACCCTCCAGTCAACCCGCCCCACATCACTGCATACACGCTGGTACCCCGTGGTCCAATCCGCCTTCCAAGTAACAAAGGGTAAAAGTCCAAGTAACCGTGAGTCCAAACATCAAGGGGAAAACACGAGGAATCACCCCGTGTATTCCACTCAATGTAGTCATCAAGGTGAACATAAGAGGATTCACCCGAGGTCCACACTTGAGGGGTTGCACACGTAGTCGACGAAGTGGTTAAAGAGGAAATCACCCTCGGCGACCACAACCGGATAACTATACTACGTGGTTAATATCGGTGTCGCAGAGGTTTCACCCCAGACTGATAGTAACCTAGTAGTGTCGAGCAACTAAGGGGAGGATGGTGTGTCGGGCTCGGTCTCCATCCCGCTGATCGGTCTTCAATGATGAAGCAGGGCAACAAGGACAAGGTGGGGTCACCGATGGGTCTCTAACCAACCTATACTAAGCAGCTTAGGATAAGGTAGGTAACAAAGCAGGTTACAATAAACAAAGCTATGCAATGTAATAGGAGCAACAATAAAAAGAGAAAAATCTAGTGCAAGCAATAAGAGAATGGAATGGGCGATATCGGGATGATAAAAAGGGGCTTGCCTGTTGCTCGCAAGAGAGAGGGATCACAAGATCGAGTCGAATCGCCAACGCAACGGGCCTCAGTAGTTCATCAAGAGAAGAGGGGAAGAAACAATGAATACACGATAACAGATGCAAAACGATGCATGACATGCCAAGAAGGGTTAGGCGTGTTCTAACGTGGTAAGAGGGGTACGGTTTAGGGGAAGGCATCCGAAGTTATCCTGCCCGGACGCTCACGAGATGAACCGGAGGAGAAAGTTTGCAGGTTCGATAGGTTAGAGACGGCGGTGGACGAACGGATCGCGATCCAATTCGCCTCGCCGCTCGAGCAACTTTCATGTTGAAATTATTTTAACCGATTACGGATTAAAAGTTATGAATTATAAAAGGTTTTATTAATTTCGAATTTTAATTAATTAATTAATTAATTTCGAAAGATTTATGACATCAAGATGAGGTCATGCCGACGTTATCACCAACAGGTTGACTAAGTCAACCCTCGCCTGTGGGTCCCACATGTCATACACTATTAGCTTAATTAACCTAATCGATTAATTAACCTTAGTTAATTAGGTTAATTGTTAATTAATAATTAGTGTTAATTAATGCAGAATTAATTAGTTTAATTAATTACCCAATTAATTAGCTAATGATTAGGTTTAACTAATCCAGAATTAATTAGATTAATTAATTATCCATTAATTAATTAATTAATTATTTAGTTAATTAGTTTAATTACTTTAATTCATTTTAAATCATTTTTGATTCTGCTTAATTAAAACATTTCTTTTAACGTTAGGGGTGGGGCCCCAGTCACGCACGGGCCTAATCAAGTGGCGCTATGGGTGGGGGTCGCCTGATCGGCGCGACCTGCCCTGTCGGGCGCAGGCTGGGTCCGATGCCACGGCGACGGCGAGCGACCAGAGGGGGGGCGACGGAGGCCAGCGGGCCTGGAGAAGGGGGATCGGGGTCTGACGGCGGCGGATGGGCGCCGAACGGGGAAGGGGAGCGCTGGCTCCTGGGCGGCCAGAGTCCCGAGGGGAAGAGGAAGGGGAGCTGGGCGACGGCAGGCGAGCCGAGCCGACGAGGCCACGGGCCGATCCGCCGGGAGAGGGTCGAGGGGTTTGGGAGAGGCATGGGCGGCCGGAGCTCCTGGGAAGCCGAGGGGACCTGAGGGGGAAGGCCACAAGGCACGGCCGAGCCGGACACCACGAGGAGAGGGAGGAGGCGGCCGAGGCTCACGGGGGCTAGGGTCCAAGGCAGGCGGAGGAGGTCGAGGAGGGCGCCGGGACGAGCGCAAGGCCGGGGAGCAGGCCAGGAGCGGGGGAGTCCGGCGAGGACTAGGGGCGGCGCCGAGGCCGAGCTGGACTGGCCTGGCTTCTGGGGGCAGAGGGGAGGGAGGGCTGCCCGGCGTGGAGGAGGAGGGAGGAGCGAGGCGGGGGGCCGACGGGGAACGGCGAGTGGGGGTCGCCGACGGGAGGGGTCTGGATGCGCTTAAGCCCGATCCCGATTGGATCGGGAGAGGGAGGGGAGGCGACGGGGAGGAGGGTGCAGGGGGGTCTAGGGTTTTCCCTAGGGGATAAGGGAAGGGGGGTCCACTGGTCGGCCTGGTGGCTCAGAGGCCGTGGAGGGGGAAGGAGATGGGCCAAGGGGAATGGGAGGGGCCACTGGTGGGCCGTGGGGGGTTTATCCTCCCGATTTATTTTTCTTTTATTTTTATTTTATTTTTAAACAGATTCAAACCACGATTAGTTAAATAATGTAACCGGGGGGTTTACGCAAAATCATCCGCAGCTATAAATCTCCTCCATTACAAGAAATCTCATTCCGAGATTTAGGAGGTAGACGGAAAGAGTGCGGATATTCATTCAGACGATCCTCGCTCCTGTGTGGCTTCATCTTCGAGTGATTCACCATCGGACTTTGAGGAATTTGATCGCCGACGAAGCGGCGTTCAGCTTGGTCGAGAATGCGGACCGGTGCTCTTTATAGGAGAGGTCCTCGCAATTGAGCACTTCATGGTCCATCGCCGGATTGGGTCCTTGAAGCAGCTGCCGAGTTGGGACACGGAACACATCGTGAACCCGAGAGAGGTTCGACGAAGCTCCAGCTTGATAAGCCACTTTTCCACGCCTTTTCCGATAGTGAAAGGGCCAATATAGCGAGGAGCTAGCTTGCCTTGATCCCGAAGCGTGAGCACCTTCATTGGTGTAACGCGAAGATAGGCCTTTTCGCCAAAGTTGATAGACCATGTCTTTGTGATGACGGTCATAATTACTTTGACGCGATCGAAAGCGCCTTGAGATTCTCGCAATAATGCGGACTTGTTCTTCGCATGTTGATAATATCCGGACCAAGAGTGGACGCTCCCGCCTTCGACTCAGTCAGAGGGGTTCGCACTTTCGCCATATAACACTTCAAGGGGGCCATCTTCGCACTAGCTTGAAAGCTATTATTATAAGAGAACTCAGATAGAGAGATTCTCCCATTTCTGCCGAATGAGATTTACACAAGCTCAAGCATGTCTTCGAGAATTTGCTGACACGCTCAACTTGCCCTTGAGATCATGGATGAAAAGCAGATCGAAGATAAATGAGTCCCCATAGCTTGAAAACTTGCTAATCTTGAAGTGAATAAGCTGCCACGGTCCGAACTCGACAACCAGTGGAATACCGTGAAGTGAAACAATTCGACATATAGAGCGCTGCAAGTTGGCTAGCAGTGATCGCTTTTCGACCGCCGTAAAATGTGCAACTTTAGAAAGCCGTCAATGACGCACCGAATAGCATCATTACCTTTCCGCGATTTGGGAAATCCAAGGACGAAGTCCATTTCAACATGGTCCCATTTCCATTCGGAATAGAGATAGGCTGCAGAGTTCCAAGAGGCCTTTGATGTTCTGCTTGATACGACGGCAAACGCCACACTCGTAAACATAGCGAGCAATGTCTTGCTTCATATTAGACCACCGTAATCTTCGACTTAATGTCTTGATACATCTTTGTACCGCCAGATGGATACATAGAGGCGATCATGAGCTTCTTGCATAACCTTCTGAGTCATACCCAGGTTGTCCTTCTTACAGGCACCACTAGGCGGCCTTTGAAGTACAAGGCGCCATCATCAAGAATAGTGAAGGATGAGGGATTTTTCCCGACGCCTTGTTTAAGCTTGTAGACCTCGTAGTCGATCCCTCGCATTGTCTTTATGGTGCCCAAGAGATCGGGTTCAACAGCCAGGTAAAGAGGGATCCTCGGGAACAACACGGAGATTCATCTTATGAACTCCGGAGGAGGGGGGCGAAAAATCCGAGGAACAATATGGAGGTTCAGCCGCTGAATTCTTCAACAATTGAGGGCTGAACTTTGTGAACCTCAAGGTGGTTGCAGAAGACTTATGCTCAAAGCATCAGCCATCACATTAGCCTTGCTCGGCGATAGGAGATTCCCAAATCAAAGTTCTGCAATAGCCTCCATCCATCTCCACGACGGAGGTTCAGGTCTGGCTGAGTAAATGACATTTCAGACTTTGGTGGTCAAGTAGATCTCGCAACGACACGAGAAGGTAATGTCGCCATCGCTTAGCGCATGAATGACAGCAGAAGTTCGAGGTCGTGAACGGGTAGTTCTCTCGTGAGGGCGAATCGTCGAGAGGCATAAGCAACCACTTTGCGCTCTTGCATTAGGACACCGCCTAAACCTTGACGAGATGCGCAAGAAATGACGAAGTCCTTCTTAGTATCGGAGGAGCTAGCATCGGGCTTGTCACTTGTCCTTGAGTTCCGGAAACTTTCCCGACACTTATCTCGCCCATTGAACTTGACGCCTTTTATGCAATAGATTAGTCGAGGTTCGGCAATCTTGGAGAAGTTCTCACTTAATCGACGGCAATAGTCAAGCAGACCGAGAAAACTTCACTTGCTTAACGCTCTTCGGAGGAGTCCAATCGAGAATAGCCTGAACTCGCTCGGTTGACGGCAATACCATCCTTAGAAATGACATGCCCAAGATAGGTTACTTCGAAGCCGTAATTCACATTTGGAGAACTTGGCATAGAGTTGATGCTCTCGTAGCTTTTCCAAAGACAAGACGAAGATGTTCAAAGATGTTCTTCTTCATTCTTGAAAAGATCAGATATCATCCAGATAAACCACGCATTAACTTGTCGAGGTAATCCATGAATATATAGTTCATCAAAGCAGAGAAGGTGGCTGGAGCATTGGTTGCCGAAGACATGACGGTGTACTGTATGAACCATAACGAGTCACAATGCGGTCTTGGGGATATCCTCCTCACGAACACGGATCCGGTGGTAACCCAACCTCAAGTCGAAGTTTCGAGAACACCGAAACCAGCCGCTTGATCATAAAGATCATTGATCCGAGGAAGAGGATACTTATTCTAATGGTAGCTTGATTTATAGGACGGTAGTCTTGAACCAATCGGTTTGTCCCATCCTTCTTCTTGACAAGAGAGAAGGTGCTCCCAAGGAGAGCAACTTGTGATGAAACCACTTTGAAGAGATTTGTCGATTCTCCTTTAGCTCAAGGAGTTCTGCGCGGCGCATCTTGTAGGGACGCTTATAGGAGTGGTGCCCGGTTTCAAGTCGATGACGAATTCGACAATTCTAGGGGGGAATCTCGAAGTTCTTCAGAAAGACGCCTTGGAAATCGCAAACACGTGAATGTTTTCAATTCCCTCGGGTGCGCGCTCAATGCATTCAATGCATGAGCCTGCCTCGCATTTTGAACCGCAGCATTGTAGCCACGATTTCATCGAAGGGTGCAGATGGACGGTCTTAGTGGCGCAAACGATTGTCGCCAGATGGCTTTCAACCAATCCATCCCCAAATGAGGTCAATGCTACAAGACTTTAGCACGATAGGAGAGACAAGGAATTCCATTCCTTCGATTTCAACGGGACGCTGCTGCAAATCATGGAAGTCCGACATTGGGCTGGGTGTACTAATTAGAAGCATTCATGTTTCGCTTAAGGCCATGCATGAATGCAAAATCTTCGACATGAATGAATGTGATGCTCCTAATCAATAAAATGATGCGTACGAATTTACGAGAAGGGTACCCATCACAAAGAGCGTGCTGTCTTGAGCTTCATTCAGTTCAACGTGGTTGGCCTGAGCTTCCATAAGACTTGCCGTTGTTGCGGTTCGATTGTTTCCACGGCCACGCCGGAAGGGCCACTGTTTCGGTTCCGTTGCAATCTCTAGCACTGCCTGCGTCCGCACCAAGCATAAGCCATTATTGGGAGGAACAGGAGCTGGGGTGGAGCTGGAAGCTGCCGCTTAGTTGTAGGCGCAAGGTGTAGCATAGTTCCTTGAAGCGATGCATTGGTGGTACATGCTATTGGGAATCCATATCTTGCGCTCTCGCGAGGACGGGCTCAAGATGAGCCGGTGTCACGGTTATGCTCGTTAGAGCTCGTATTCTCGCACCAGTTTCGACATTGATAGCTTTGTTCACCAAGGTGGAAATCAGCAAAGTCGCGCACTAGAAGTGCGAGCTTGATGTCGCCTGAAGTCCGCCACGAACTTCTCTTGTCTCAAGGCATCAGCTTGCAATATCCCTTCAAAGATAGCGAGACAAGTCCAAGAACTCCGATAGGCTTCAACAGTCTTTGTTGCCTTGGGTGAGGTTATGAACTCACGCTTCTTCCTCCATGACCCTTGAGGGATGAAGCGGGCACGAAGGCAGCTCGGAAGTTCGCCGGTGATGAGTGTCCCAACCCAGAGACACGGGGCTGTCCCACCATTGAGCGGGTCCCTTCAGAAGAAGGAAGCAAAGGTGACATAGCCGGCGGGGGTACATTAGCACTCCATCTCATAGGTGATGTCACGGAGCCAACCATCGATCCGGGCTGAGTTGAGCTGCGGTACCGCCGGGGTTCAAAGCATGAATTCCTGCAGAAGTTGTTCCGCTTGGGGCCGGGTTCATATTGGGGGGAACTGAGATCATGTTCTCCATGAACTCGATTCATCTCGAAAGCTGTTGGATCATACCAGCCATGTACTCAAAGCGGTGGTGGAAGGTTGGCACCACGACAAGACTGGCCTAACCATCCCGCTAATATATAACAGGTAGTTCAAAGATTTGAGAAGATAAGCAAGAGACAAGAATCATTCATGATGAAACACGATAAAGAAAGAGATGATGGGAACTACAAAGTAGTTGGCATATCTTACAAAAGGAATCATGCATAGAGTTCGATACATAGAGTTCAAACATAGACTACTACATCATAGGCTGCACGCAGTGCTCCAAGGAATACATCAAATGTAACAAGCAAGTTTCACATCCCCACGCGGCATCCGGGAGGTAGTCGAGCCTCAAAGCTGGTAGGGCAAGGGATAGTCCTCCACGCCCTGACCGAGGGCCGGGATACCGTGCTGAATCCGACGCCCGTGGGCGTGAAAGGGCTGCGGGAGAGTAGCCTTCCCACGTCCGCCAACCAACTCCCGGGCATCACGGTTCCGCGGGTAGATCGCAGAACGCCGGCAGCCCCGAACGGAAAAGGTGCATCAGCCGGGCACGGTAGAGGTGCCGACGGTGATTACAACCGCGGAGCTTGTTAGCTCGATCCAGCCGATCGCGATGCGTAACAAAGTTCGATGGTGGAAAGGCTCGTGACAAAGGGTAGGCAGGGTAGTAACCTCCTCACCAACATCGACGCGATAGCAATGTGCCCGGGGAGGTGTCCAACTCGAATTCACGAAGACGTGCCGCAGCAAAGATAAGCAAGATCGTGGATGCCATATCGATGGTCACTCCAACACCCATGTGGTGGCAAAAGAGGTGGACCCATACTCCCGAGAGTAGAGGTGGACGGGGCGCTGCATCGCCCCGGTTGTAGTCCCGGTACTTCCTCATAGACGGTGTACTGGGTGCCGCCGATAACCCGATAGGTCATCATCTCGCTAGCACCGCAGTGATCCCGAGGCACCAATGGCCGTGTGGCGCATTTACCCGCCTCGTGGGTTCCATCCGAAACAAAGACGCTTCAAAAGGAGTCAAATGACAGGTGGAAATTGCTCAAATACAATTCCAAAGACAACTAAGGCTATATCCATCTTGGTGAATGCGGTCACGGATCCTAGTGATAGTTAGTAAAATTGTTTAACCCGAGTAGAAGAGAGTTCAGAGCCCGAGTAAAGGTCGAGGAGTAAAAGATCCTTACCAATGGCCGGGCCCGTAAGGCCACAACCCAAGTTAGTAAAAGTTTTGCAATGTCTAGACTCGACCGCCAAGGAGGTGGAAGGGGATTCTTACAGCAAATGGCCGAATCAATTTGTCCGCCGATTCAATCGAACTAATCATGCACGCAAATGTGTACATCAAGATCAAGGACTCACGGAAGATATCACAACACAACTCTACAAATAAAATAAGTCATACAAGCATCATAATACAAGCCGGGCCTCGAGGGCTCGAATACAAGTGCTCGATCATAGACGAAGTCAGGAAGCAACAATATCCGAATAATAAGTTAAACAAGGTGCCATAAGATGGTACAAAACCGATACAGACGAAGAGGAAGGCCTCCCGGATCCTCCTAGGTCACTCCCGGCCCGCCCGGCGCACGAGTAGTAGGCGCCCGAGTAGTAGTCCCGAGGGGGTGGGCTCGATCCTGGCTCCATGTCGATTGCAGCAATCATAGAGATAGGGAAAAGGGGGAACAAGGCAACCGTGAGTACTCATCCAAAGTACTCCAAGCAAGGAGCTACACACATATGCATGGATATATGTAAAGGCCATATCAAGGACCAACCAAATGGAATAGAGAGAAGGTTAGTCCTATCAAGACTAGCATCTTCCAACCACCATCTTGCAAAACAAGAGGGAGTAGAGTAACATAACTTAAAGTAGCAGTGTTATCAACTCGCCAGATCCTTTCTCACCCAGAAAGAAATCCAGAGCCATACTATCCAATCATCACAATCCAAAGCTCATATCCATGTCTCATCTCAAGTAATCTTTCTAGTTGTATCGATCGATACAACTCCAAGTGTCCGCACAGGGAAGGCTATCGAAGATGTTTTCTTTAGGGTGCACCAACTTACCCACCACGCCTTACTCCCCGGACACACTTTCCGGTCGCCCGCCTGCCAAACAATACCGCAACCCGACCTAGGCTTAATAGAGAGGCCAAGACGGGATTAAACCTATTTCCCTGGGTCATGGGCCTCCCCGAACTCCCGACGCTAAGGGCGGCCGAAGCGACCTAGCCTAAAGGCTCCATTTAATCCCGGCCCGCCCCGACGCCTAATGCTTCGCGATGTATACGCCGAACGCCCATACTTAGCCCACGGATGGTTAGTGCTATGCCAGGCCCCGATCAAATATCCAAATCGAGTGGATTAGGAACCGCGTAACAAGCAAGACTCACGAAAGATGTGACCCCGCTGCCTCCTCGAGGACTTGCAAGGGCTAGGAATGCCCGCCACGCCGAATTATCTCCACCTCCGTCAACCCGCTCCACATCACTGCAATTACACGCCGGTACCCTCGTTCCAATTCGCCTTTCCAAGTAACAAAGAAAGTCCAAGAACCGGAGTCCAAACATCAAGGAAAACACGAGGAATCACCCCTGTATTCCACTCAATGTAGTCATCAAGGTGAACAAAGAGGATTCACCCGAGGTCCACACTTGAGGGGTTGCACACGAGTCGACGAAGTGGTTAAAGAGGAAATCACCCGATGACCACAACCGGATAACTATACTACAGGTTAATATCGGGTCAGAGGTTTCACCCCCTTGAAGTAACCTAGTAGTGTCGAGCAACTAAGGGGAGTGATGTGTTGGGTCGGTCTGATCCCGCTGATCGGTCTTCAATGATGAAGCAGGGCAACAAGGACAAGGGGGGTCACCGATGGGTCTCTAACCAACCTATACTAAGCAGTTTAGGATAAGGTAGGTAAAAAGCAGGTTACAATAAAAAGCTATGCAATGTAATAGGAGCAAAATAAAAAGAGAAAAATCTAGTGCAAGCAAAAGAGAATGGAATGGGCATATCGGATGATCAAAAGGGGCTTGCCGGTTGTCGCAAGAGAGAGGGATCCAAGACGAATAACCGCCACCGGCGCGGCCTCGAGTTCACAAGAGAAGAGGGGAAGAAACAATGAATAAGTAATGGCAAAACGGCATGACATGCCAAGAAGCGGCTAGGCGTGCCTAACGTGGTAAGAGGGTACCGGGTTTAGGGGGAAGCATCCGAAGTTATCCTGCCCGGACGCCCCCGAGATGAACCGGGAGAAAGTTTGCGGTTCGAAGGTTAGAGACGCGGGGACGAACGGACGATCCAATTGCCTCGCGCTCGAGCAACTTTCATGTTGAAATTATTTTAACCGAAATTAAAAGTTATGAATTATAAAATTTTATTAATTTCGAATTTTAATTAATTAATTAATTAATTTAAGATTTATGACATCAAGATGAGGTCATGCCGACGTTATCACCAAAGGTTGACTAAGTCAACCCGCGTGGGTCCCACATGTCATACACTATTAGCTTAATTAATCTAATCGATTAATTAACCTTAGTTAATTAGGTTAATTGTTAATTAATAATTAGTGTTAATTAATGCGAATTAATTAGTTTAATTAATTACCCAATTAATTAGCTAATGATTAGGTTTAACTAATCCGAATTAATTAGTTAATTAATTATCCAATTAATTAATTAATTAATTATTTAGTTAATTAGTTTAATTACTTTTAATTCATTTTAAATCATTTTTGATTCCTTAATTAAAACATTTCTTTAACGCTTGGGTGGGGCCCCTAGTCACGGGACGTCCAACGGGGCGGGGCGGGGGGGGTCGACGGGCGAAACCCCGGCCTGGCTGGGCTTGAGTGGTCGAGGGCCTGGCCACCCAAACACCAGAGGGGGGCGGAGGCCGGGCGGGCTCGGAGAAGGGGGATCGGGGTTCGACCGGGGGAGGGGGCCAACGGGGGGAAGGGGGCCCTGGTTCGGGGCGAAAGGCGCAAGGGGGGAAGAGGAAGGGGAGCCGACGGGGGCGGGCAGCCGAGCCGACGAGGACGGGCCATCCGGTGGAGAGGGTCGAGGGGCGGGGAGAGGCACAACGGCCGGAGCCCCGGGGGAAGCCGGAGGGGACCGAGGGGGGGGGGCCACAGGACCCGAGCCGGACACACAGGGAGAGGGGGAGGCCGGGCTCACGGGGGTTAGGGTCTCGGGCCGGTGAGGAGGTCGAGGAGGGCCGGGACAGGCGGGAGCAGCCGGGGGGGGGGAGTCCAAGACCAGGCGGGGGCCCGAGGCCGAGCGACGGCCGCTGGTTTGGGGGGGCGGAGGGAGGGAGGGCCCGGGCGGGAGGAGGGGGGAGCGAGGCGGGGGGTGGGGGAACCCGGGGGGGGTCCGACGGGAGGGGCCGGGCCCGATCCCGATTGATCGGGAGAGGAGGACATTGGGGAGGGGTGAGGGGGGTCTAGGTTTCTGGGGATAAGGGGGGGGGCCTGGGGGCCGGTGGCTCACAATGGGCCTGGGGGGGAAGGAGATGGGCCAAGGGGAATGGGGAAAGGGGCGGTTGGCCGGGTGGGGGGGTTTATCCCTCCCGATTTATTTTTCTTTTATTTTTATTTTATTTTTAAACAGATTCAAACCAATTAGTTAAATAAAAACTGGGGGTTTATCCAAGAAATCATCCCAAGCAAATCGAGCTTGTCTAGCACCAATCGAAATTTTGGCATGATCCTTCTTATTCTTGGAGAAGACCAAAATATCATCAAATAGACCAAGACGAATTCATTGGTGTAGGGGTTGAAGATGAAGTTCATCACCCAGAATGTTGGAAATTGAAAGGCCAAAGAATAAAATTATAAGAACCAAAGCTTGTTCTCGCCTTGGGAATATCTTGTTCAAAGCAATATGATGATAACCCAAAGGTCAAGCTTGGAGAACACTTTAGCACCTTTGAGTTTCCCGGGCTCATTGATGTTGGGAAGTGGATACTTGTTCTTGATTGTCTTCTTATTCAATGGACGGTATCGACGAAATTCGGTCCGCGCATCCTTCTTCCGGACAAAAAGAACACCCAACCCCGGAGATGAATCGGCCGATCAAACCGACGCCTTGTTCATCGAGCTGCCTTCAATTCCTTCAGCTCATCGATCCAAGCTTGTTGGACGCTTGAAACGGGTTCGCGGCTCAAGATCGAAACTAACTCAATCGCCGATGAGGAGGCATTCCCCGAAGCTTTCCGAAAGACATCTTGGTACTCACAAACGACGAATCGGAGATAGCATCCACGCCTTCTCATTGAGAGAAAACAACCAATGGTTTCATCACGAAGCGATAGATGATCACATCTTAGAAGAGTGAGTCAATTGATTCCCCGGCAGCACAATCAAGCGAGCTTTTGAGAAAGCCCCATCCCAGAATAAGATCAATATCCGAGTCACCGAGAACAATTGGTTTAGCCGAATCTATAGTCGCCCATCTTGATACCGAATTCGGAACCAACATGGTAGATCTCAAACGCTAGCCGGAGAAATAATTGATAGCTTTAGGTAATGCCTCCAGATCAAAATTTGCCATGCAAAAGGATATGACATGAAAGAATGCGATGCACCAAAGATCAAATAAGACTTTTGCAGGAATATCATTAACGAAGATTACCCATTATCACATCAAGATTCTCCGCTTGAGCTGCATTCATCATGTTCACCTTTGTAGACTTGGGATTATGCACCACCCATTGGGAAG
>JAHIAM010009946.1:0-17129 GCA_021605205.1 Aegilops longissima | reverse complement strand
CCTTTTGGTTTGGTTGAGATAAGACCGACCAGGCTACAGTATTCAATACTTGTTGGTAAAACTGAGAACAATGGGGATCTTGAGGAGAGATGTGGAAATCTGTTTTGAGTTTGTAAAGACATGTTGTTTTGGGGGGTGCAGATGCAAATGTACCAAGGGGGCATCTGTACATGATAACTGAGTTGATCATGTCCCTTGCATGTAGATCCAACACACCACACAGTCCTGGAGCAGTGTATCATGTGACGAGCCGTATCACAGATATTTTCCCCAGTTTATGTGCTGGGCGTAGAGGGCATGTTGTTGTAGCATGTGGCAATGCTTGCAGTTATCTTGAAATTGAGACACCTACTCCATGACGGATTTAAACTACCTTCTATTTTCATGCTTTTAGCAGGCTTAGTATTTCCGGCAATTGCAATGACTTCTTTATTTCTTTATGTGCAAAAAAAAAGATTGTCTAGTATTTTTTTAGTGTAAGTAATATAATGTGGATATAGGCAGGGCCGTCTCCAGGAATTTGGGGCCCCGGGACGGTAGAAAAACCTTTATGCTACGTTCGGCTATCATTCATGTAATGTGTGCTCGTCGTCACATATATCATCGAAGATCGCATGCCATGAATCGTGTCGCGTGGAGTAATCCAGGTTGCACATTTGTGTTGTATGATCATTGAATATAAGACAAGGCCTTAAAACTTCAAAAATTCACTCTCTTTCTTTCATATTATTTGGTGTGTATTAATTTTTTGGAATTCTACAATATTAAGCATTTTTCACTCAGAGTATAAGGTAAAGAAAAAGGCCCCATGAATGCAGCGATCTCCATGGTGATTTCCTTAATTATCGCGCCAGAAGATCCAGAAGTAAATGGCGTATGCAGTATGTTGCTTGGGAGAAAAACTTATCACGTGAGATGAAAACAAATCCTGCGCATGCAGGGGAGATAATCAAGGTAAGATATCCCGTGCATGCAGGGGTGCATAGAGAAGGAAATAGGTCATTGGCTGATGATTAACGTGAGATTAATGATTTTGGGGGCCCCAGTTTTTTAGGGGGCCCTGTGCGGTCGCCCACCTCGGCCACCCTCATCGACGGCCCTGGATATAGGCTACGAGCATAAATGCATGAATATGCAGAGCCAGGTATGGCGAGTTTTATTTTGTTTATTTTTTGAATCAACGAATATTTTTTGGAAAGAAAGTCAATGTATCTAACCTATTATTTCACATGAATACTAGTTGCTGAAGACGATTTCAGAATCAGAAAAAGTAAAGTCAACATTATTTACCTTATTCTCTCAATTTCGATCGACCGCTGCTGGATTTAGTATATCTAATATGAATTGGCAATCAGAACACATATGGGTAGAACTTCTAAAAGGTTCTCGAAAAAGGGGTCATTTTTTCTGGGCCTGTATTCTTTTTCTAGGTTCACTAGGATTCTTATTGGTTGGGACTTCCAGTTATCGGGTTAACAAAATGTTTATACAATGCACATCAATATTCACATAATTTTTAAAAATGTTTCATACCATGCAAAAATTGTTCAACCTCTATTTGAAAAATGGTTAACATGTAATCTAGAAAATGTTCAAACACGTATAATGTATTTTGAAAAATCTTCAATATGTATCAAAAAGTGATCATAGCGTAAATTTGATAATACGAACAACGGTGCAAAAAAGAATTGGGTATTAAAAATATCTAAATTTTGGAACTTAATTCTGCAGCTTCCGCACAATTTATGAAGAAAAATAAGTAAGAATGAATTATGAAAAAGTCATTAAAATGTGAAGTCTTTGAACTATATAATATTAATTTAAAGTGTCCAAAAATTTCATCCATATTTATAAACTGGTTTTTATTCAAAAACTTTACATTTATTGCGTGATTTGTCAAGTTTAATGGTATTTTTAAAATTGGAATCTTTGAAATACCACAGAAAAAATTGGAGATATCATGTAACGATTTGCAATTAATTGGTCTCACACCACATTCATGTTAGTTGTTTGATTATGATGCTAATAATTGAGAAATTTGGTCAGGGAAATCAAACGGAAATCAAACTGATATGGTGGGTTCCGTCGTGAGAAATGTTAAGTGAACGAAACATTAAATTAAAATCCAGACTGAAGTGATAGCTAACCGAATGATAGTGGGCTCTACATGACATGTCATTATTATTTTTGAATAAGCAACAAACAATAATAACACACCATTACACCATGAAATACATTACATGGCCTGATGCACATGTGACACTCTCTGCCGGGAGGAGCGCCTAGACCATCACTAGTAGAAAAATGGCCTATAGTCCCGGTTCATAAGGGTCATTAGTCCCGGTTTTTGAACCGGGACTAAAGTGTCGGTATTAATGTCCTAAACCTTTAGTCCCGGTTCTTGCATAAACCGGGACAAATGGTCCTCCACGTGGCCGGTGCGGCGAGCGCAGGCAGGAGGCCCTTTGGTCCCGGTTGGTGGCACCAACCGGACCAATAGGCATCCACGCGTCAGCGTTTCAGGTGCTGGGGTTTTGTTTTTTTTAAGGGGGAGGGGGGGTTAGGGGGTTTTGGGGGGTTAATTTAGGTGTTTCATATATTGTGTTAGCTAGCTAATTAATAGAGAGAAGTGTCCTCTCTTATCTCCGTGCTTGGTCAACGCTACGTACTATACATATAGAGAGGACTAGACACGTTAGCTAGCTAGTAAGCAAATGAAGGAAACAGAAGATCATCATGAACATATGCATATAGAGAGAAGTGATATCGACCACCTCTCCTTCTCTGAGAGATTGGTCAAACAACAAGTTCTCGTATATCTATCCGACGCTACGTACTGGCTATACATATATACAATATAATTATCTCTTACAATATAATCTCCTAATTCCAAATGAACTCAGGGTCCACATGGTATTCTCCGTTTTTAGCGATCACGTGGTCAAGAAAGAATGCCGCCAATTCCTCTTGAATTCCTCGCATACGATCTGGTGGTAGGAGTTCATCCCGCATCCGAAATATCTAATTTGAAGAAGGGGGTCAATACATATATATGAATAAATGAAACTGAACACAAATGATGGTAATAAAATAAAATTGTGAATATTATTATTTACGCATTTCATATTGTTTGTCAGAGTAGCCCCGCTCACAGGTCGTGTGGCAGATGGACTCGCAAATGTAGTATCCACAATAATCATTCCCTTGTTCCTCCCACAACCACTTTACAAGAAATAGAGGTCAATCAAACTGATAATTAGCAAGCACGCTAAATGGTATTGATGAAACTAGCGCTTGAATCACTAGGAGATGCGTGGAACATGCTACTATAGTACTTACTTTCGGGTGTCTAAATTGCAGCTTCTTCGGCAGTCCCGGAGTTTTTGAGGTGATTTTTTTCCAAACCCTGCCAGCAGACAAAGAAAACAATTACTTGATATCAGGAAATGAACAAAGTTGCCGATATGGTGCGATAATGATCGATTTAACTTACTTCTCTAGAATTTCAGTCATGTCTGCATACTCCTTAGGATCTTTTCGTCTCGAGTCTAAGACGGTTACTAGTCCCTGCTCAAGCTTAATCTCTAGGAGAATATAGTGGAAGCTGTGCACGCATGCATAAATCATCAATTAGATTACTACTATAACCTCGACTAATAAGGGAAACCGAATATGCAGAAGACAGTAACACTCACTTGAATTCGTAAGGGAAGAGTATTATAGCTTTGTTTTGATTTACTATAAATGATTTTAGCAGCTTGGCCTCGGTTTCTTTGGCTTGAGGTTTAGGTATCGGGAGGTGCCATTTGTGGGACATGGATGATGATGTGGACATGGTGCATGTCAAGAGAAATATGGTAGTGGGGATGAACTATTATAGTATTATAGATATGCATCTATGAGATTTGTGTTAATGAACCCAATATCACCGATTTGTTGTTTCTTCAATTCGGCGATCTTCAATCTGCATAATATAGTGAGGATAATTAAAAATACATGCAATGAAAGAGCTCACCTATATAGAGAGACTTAATGACAGAAGTAGTATTGCGTACTTACAGGTGTAGCAAGTGATCATTAATTTATCAAGGGCCTTTAGTTTGGAAAACGCGAAGAACTCCTCAAATGAAACATTCAACAGTTCAAGTCCAACGAGGTCATGCTCCTCTGTGACCATCAGCGTCAAAATATTGCTCCCCTCAGACTCTCTGCAGGTTTTCATGTACCATTCATGGAATCTGAACATCATCGTTGGTAGAGGTCTTTCATCTTTGACGAGAGGCTTCCCGTACACGTATTTGTGTCCGTCCACCTCCAAGAAATCATAATGTACTTCGTCGGGCAGGTAATCTTCAGGATTGTTATAACCGGGCACCGTCCCGCCCGGAACATTAGCGACGATATCGCTAGACACCTGGAGCGGGGGAACGATTGGTTCGCTTGTTCGCCGAGCTGGGCAACTTTTTTCCCAGCTCGTCGTTGACCACTGGTAGTACTTCCCGACCGCGACGCTTCCACAAATGACTTTGTAAGAATGCGCTCATAGTTGCCTTTCGCCGGAGACTTTGGCGGTTTCTGCAGGGCAGCCAGAGTACGCTTCACTTTTACTGGATCTATCTTCTCCTCCGGAGGTGGATGTTTCTTTGCTTTCACCCCTTCAAAGAAGTTAGCCACTTCAGCTTGCACGATTCGCGTGTTTTCCTCCATGGTCCTCTCATATGGTAACTTCTCTGGAGTCTTGAGAGAAGGACCGTATTTGTATTGCCTCCTGGCTCTGGCTGTGCTGCTAGACGCTGGAGCAGACGGAGCGGCTGCGGCTGTCTTTCCCTTCTTACGAGGCGGAGGCGAAGGACTACGACGCGCCGGAGCAGCTGGAGCGGTGGCGGGTCTCTTGAGCCGCCCTTGTTGACGAGGCGGAGAAGGAGGAGGTTGGCTGCTCAGGCACGCTGGCTCAGGCGGAGAAGGAGGCGGAGTGCCGCCACGCGCCGGAGAAGGAGGCTGAGTGCCCTGATCACTCGCTGGAGGAGGAGGCGGAGGAGGAGGCTGAGTGCCCTGATCACTCGCCGGAGGAGGAGGAGGAGGATTGCCCTGACTCGCTGGAGGAGGAGGAGGAGGCGGAGGCGTCCATTTCGGAATGTTGATGAGCTCCTTCCACCATAGGCATGGAGTCTTCAGAGAAGAACCCAGCCGAATCTCCCCTTCACCCGTAGGGTGGTCAAGCTGAAGGTCCTCAAATCCATCCGTTATTTGATCCACCATCACCCTAGCATATCCTTCTGGAATCGGCTGGCCGTGGTAGGTTGAGTCGGGTTTATTAGGTATAACAGAGCCAACAGCCGCCTTGACTTTCAATGTCATCCATCGCGTCATAAGGTGGCAATGTTGAGACTCCGTGATAGCATCCACGGGGTAGCTAGCAGGAGCCGTGAAGACATGCTCCAGCTACTGAGTCGGCTTGGTGGAAGCCATGCTGCTTCTCCACCGAGATGGCGGGGTAGCTTCAGGGGAAGATTCGGCAGGTCGTTTGCTGCGATCTGCTTCTCGTTCCTCTAGCCCTTGTACCCTTTCGTGCAGCGCCTGCAGTTGGCTATGCTCCACTTTCTTCCTCCTCTCCTGGATTTTGTAACCCCCTGTGTCCGGAAAGCCAGACTTCCACAGAATGGAGCCTGGTGTGCCTCGTGCCCGTCCAGGGTGCTCAGGATTCCCGAGGGCCATTGTGAGCTCGTCATTCTCTCTGTCTGGGACGAACATCTCTTGCTGCGCTTTATCAATATACTCCTGAAGCTTTCTGACGGGTATTCGCAGTTGCTCATCCGTCCAAATGCACTTCCCTGTTACAGGGTCCAAGGTTCCGCCAACCCCGAAGAACCAAGTCCGACAACGGTTTGGCCAGTTCAATGTCTCTGGTTCGACCCTTTTAGCAATCAGGTCATCTCAGCCTTGTCCCACAAAGGTCGGGCTTTGAGGTAGCCACCTGAACCCGTGCGATGGTGATGATTCTTCTTCACAGCATTTATCTTGTTTATCGCTGACATCTTCTTACTCTTTTCCGATGTCTTGTGGGCCACAAATGCGGGCCAGTGATCTCTGATCTTCTCATACTTTCCGGTGAATTCTGGTGTCAAATCTTTGTCGACAAACTCTGTTTTCAGCTCATTCTTCCACCTCCTGAATAGTTCTGCCATCTTCTTAAGAGCATGAGACTTGATCAATTGCTCTTTAACTGGCTTCTCCGGATCCTCCTCTGGCGGTAGGGTGAAATTTGCCTTAAGCGATGTCCACAGATCTTCTTTCTGCATATCGGAGACATAAGACACCTGAGGGTCTTCCTTCTTAGGCTTTAACCATTGTTGGATACTGATCGGGATCTTGTCCCTAACAAGAACCCCGCATTGAGCACGAAATGCATCCCTTGTCTGAATGGGTTCAATCGGCTTGCCATCGCGCGCGATTGCTGTGATCTCAAACCTTTCATCCGAGCACAACTTTTTCTTCGGGCCTCGTTTCTTTACCGAAGTTGTGCTCGATCCGGAGGGCTAGAGAAAAGAAGAAAGACCAGAGTTAATTAATATGTGTACATACGAAAACAATGAATGCATCAATTAGCTAGTCATCACAGGCTTAACTAATATATATACCTGGCCGGACTCGGTCGGTCACTGGAGTCGTCATGACGGTCTACTTCTTCTTGTACCAGAACCGTCATTGGGTCACCGGAGCCATCATACTCATAACCTTCTTCTTCAGTACCCTGTCCTTCCAGACCATCGGTGTCGTTGAGAAGCAGACTTAGCGACATCACTTCCTTTTGCGATTATGTCCCCAACATCTCTTCTGCTTTCTTCGTCTGGGGTGCTCCATAGTTTCGCAAATATTTACAACATGGCAATTATTATTCAAACATGACAGCTGGATATATTAGTGGCAAACGTAGAACTAGCTAGCTAATATAATCACAATAAAGAATCATATTAGTGGCCTCGACGCTGCTTCTCTAGGGTTTGGGGTGGCCTCGGCAATGCTTCAAGGGTTTGGGGTGGCCTCGACAACGCTTCAAGGGGTTTGGGGTGGCCTCGACGACAACGCTCTTTTAACTTGGTAAATTTGGGTGGCCTCGAGAGAGTTTGTCGGGTAGGGGCGCGGCGGGAGGGGGTAGGAGACCAATATCGTTTTTTTTCTAGGGTTTGGGTTGTTGGGGAACGTAGTAATTTCAAAAAAAATCCTACGCACACGCAAGATCATGGTGATGGCATAGCGAGAGGGAGAATATTGTCCACGTACCCTCGTGAGACCGTAAGCGAAGCGTTATGACAACGCGGTTGATGTAGTCATCGTCTTCACGATCCGACCGATCCAAGTACCGAGCGTCGGCACCTCCGAGTTCAGCACACGTTCAGCTCGATGGCGATCCCGGACTCGATCCAGCAAAGTGTCGGGGATGAGTTCTGTCAACCGACGGCGTGGTGGCGATGATGATGCTCTACGGCGCGTGGCCGCCTAAACTCATGACGATATGACCGAGGTGGAATATGGTGGAGGGGCACCGCACACGGCTAAGAAACGATCCGTAGATCAACTTGTGTGTTATGGGGTGCCCCTGCCCCGTATATAAGGAGGGAGGGGAGGTGCGGCGGCCCCCAAGGGGTGCGCTGGAGGAGTCCTACTCCCACGGGAGTAGGACTCCCCTCTGCCTTGTTGGAGAAGGAAGGGGAGGGAAAGAGGAAGGGGGCGTCGCCCCCCCTCTCCTTGTCCTATTCGGACTAGGGGGGAGGGGGCGCGCGGCTTGCCCTGGCCGGCCCTCCTCTTCTACCTCATGGCCCACTAAGGCCTATTATCCCCCGGGAGGGTTCCGGTAACCCCCCGGTGTTCCGGTAAAATCCCGATTTCACCCGGAACCATTCCGATATCCAAATATAGGCTTCCAATATATCTATCTTTATGTCTCGACCATTTCGAGACTCCTCGTCATGTCTGTAATCACATTCGGGACTCCGAACAAACTTCGGTACATCAAAACTTATAAACTCATAATAAACTGCCATCGTAACGTTAAGCGTGCGGACCCTACGGGTTCGAGAACTATGTAGACATGACCTAGAACTATTCTCGGTCAATAACCAATAGCGGAACCTGGATGCCCATATTGGTTCCTACATATTCTACGAAGATCTTTATCGGTCAAACCGCATAACGACATACGTTGTTCCCTTTGTCATCGGTATGTTACTTGCCGAGATTCGATCGTCGGTATCCAATACCTAGTTCAATATCGTTACCGGCAAGTCTCTTTACTCGTTCCGTAATACATCATCTCGTAACTAACTTATTAGTTGCAATGCTTGCAAGGCTTATGTGATGTGTATTACCAAGAGGGCCTTGAGATACCTCTCCGACAATCGGAGTGACAAAACCTAATCTCGAAATACGCCAACCCAACATGTACCTTTGGAGACACCTGTAGTACTCCTTTATAATCACCCGATTCGTTGTGACGTTTGGTAGCACCAAAGTGTTCCTCCGTAAACAGGAGTTGCATAATCTCATAGTTACGGGAACATGTATAAGTCATGAAGAAAGCAATAGCAATATACTAAGCGATCAAGTGCTAAGCTAACGGAATGGGTCATGTCAATCACATCATTCTCCTAATGATGTGATCCCATTAATCAAATAACAACACATGTCTATGGTTAGGAAACATAACCATCTTTGATTAATGAGCTAGTCAAGTAGAGGCATACTAGTGACTATATGTTTGTCTATGTATTCACACATGTATCATGTTTCCGGTTAATACAATTCTAGCATGAATAATAAACATTTATCATGAAATAAGGAAATAAATAATAACTTTATTATTGCCTCTAGGGCATATTTCCTTCAGTCTCCCACTTGCACTAGAGTCAATAATCTAGTTCACATCATCATGTGATTCAACACTAATATTCACATCTGTATGTGATTAACACCCATAGTTCACATCGTTATGTGATCAACACCCAAAGGGTTTACCAGAGTCAATAATCTAGTTCACATCGCTATGTGATTAACACCCAAAGAGTACTAAGGTATGATCATGTTTTGCTCGTGAGAGAAGCTTAGTCAACGAGTCTATCACATTCAGAGCCGTATGTATTTTGCAAATATTCTATGTCTACAATGCTCTGCACGGAGCTACTCTAGCTAATTGATCCCACTTTCAATATGTATCCAGATTGAGACTTAGAGTCATCTGGATCGGTATAAAAAGCTTGCATCGATGTAACTCTTTACGACGGGCTCTTTTATCACCTCCATAATCGAGAAATATTTCCTTAGTCCTCACTAAGGATGTTCTTGACCAATGTCCATGATCTACTCCTAGATCACTATTGTACTCCTTGCCAAATTCAGAGCAAGGTATACAATAGGTGCGTACATAGCATAGCATACTTTATAGAACCTATGACTAAGGCATAGGGAATGACTTTCATTCTCTTTTCTATTTTCTGCCATGGTCGGGATTTGATTCTTACTCAATTTCACACCTTTGCAACACAGGCAAGAACTTGTCTTTGACTGTTCCATTTTGAACTACTTCAAAATCTTGACAAGGTATATACTTATTGAAAAAACTTATCAAGCGTCTTGATCTATCTCAATAGATATTGATGCTCAATATGTAAGTAGCTTTATTGAGGTCTTTCTTTTAAAGAACTCCTTTCAAATACTCCTTTATGCTTTCCAGAAAAATTCTACATCATTTCTGATCAACAATATGGTACTCACATATATTTATCAGAAAGGCGGTAGTGCTCCCACTCACTTTATTGTAAATACAGGCTTCACCGCAAGTCTGTATAAAACTATATGCTATGATCAACTTATCAAAGCGTGTATTCCAACTCTGAGATGCTTGCACTAGTCCATAGATGGATCGCTGGAGCTTGCACATTTTGTTAGCACCTTTAGGATTGACAAAAACTTCTGGTTGCATCATATACAACTCTTCTTTAAGAAAACCATTAAGGAATGCAGTTTTGACATTCATTTGCCAGATTTCATAAAATGTGGCAATTGCTAACATGATTCGGATAGACTTAAGCATCGCTACAGTTGAGAAAATCTCATTGTAGTCAACACCTTGAACTTGTCGAAAACCTTTTTGCAACAAGTCGAGCTTTGTAGGTAGTAACACTACTATCAGTGTCCGTCTTCCTCTTGAAGATCCATTTATTTAACATGGCTTGCTGATCATCGAGCAAGTCAATCAAAGTCCATACTTTGTTCTCATAGATGGATCATATCTCAGATTTTATGGCCTCAAGCCATTTCGCGAATCTGGGCTCATCATCGCTTCCTCATAGTTCGTAGGTTCATCATGGTCTAGTAACATGACTTCTAGAACACGATTACCGTACCACTCTGGTGCGGATCTTACTCTAGAAGACCTCACGAGTCGGTAGCAACTTGATCTGAAGTTTCATGATCATCATCATTAACTTCCTCACTAATTGGTGTAGGAATCACTGGGCTGACTTACGTGATGAACAACTTTCCAATTTGGGAGAAGGTACAACTACCTCATCAAGTTCTACTTTCCTCCCACTCACTTCTTTCGAGAGAAACTCCTTCTCTAGAAAGGATCCATTTTAACAACGAATAACTTGCCTTCGGATCTGTGATAGAAGGTGTACGCAATAGTTTCCTTTGGGTATTCTATGAAGACGCATTCTCCGATTTGGGTTCGAGCTTATCAGGTTGAAACTTTTTCACATAAGCATTGCAACCCCAAACTTTAAGAAACGACAGCTTAGGTTTACTGTTAAACCATAGTTCATACGGTGTCGTCTCAACGGATTTAGATGGTGCCCTATTAAGCGTGAATGCAGCTGTCTCTAATGCATAACCCCAAAATGATAGTGGTAAACCGATAAGAGACATCATAGATCGCACCATATCTAGTAAAGTACGATTACGATGTTCGGACACACCATTACATTGTGGTGTTCCAGGTGGCGTGAGTTGCGAAACTATTTCACATTGTTTCAAATGAAGACCAAACTCGTAACTCAAAAATTCATCTCCACAATCAGATCGTAGAAACTTTATTTTTCTTGTTACGATGATTTTCCACTTCACTCTGAAATTCTTTGAACTTTTCAAATGTTTCAGACTTATGTTTCATCAAGTAGATATCGCATATCTGCTCAAACCATCTGTGAAGGTCAGAAAATAATGATACTTGCAACGAGCATCAACACTCATTGGATCGCATACATCGGTATGTATTATTTCCAACAAGTCGTTAGCTCGTTCCATTGTTCCGAGAACGGAGTTTTAGTCATCTTGCCCAAAAGGCACGGTTCACAAGCATCAAATGATTCATAACCAAGTGATTCTAAAAGTCCATCTTTATGGAGTTTCTTCACGCGCTTTACACGATATGACCCAAGCGGCGATTACCACAAATAAGTTGCACTATCTGAAGGAAATATGCCCTAGAGGCAATAATAAAGTTATTATTTATTTCCTCATATCATGATAAATGTTTATTATTCATGCTAGAATTGTATTAACCGGAAACATAATACATGTGTGAATACATAGACAAACATACAGTCACTAGTATGCCTCTACTCGACTAGCTCATTAATCAAAGATGGTTATGTTTCCTAACCATGGACATGTGTTGTTATTTGATTAATGGGATCACATCATTAGGAGAATGATGTGATTGACATGACCCATTCCATTAGCTTAGCACTTGATCGTTTAGTATATTGCTATTGCTTTCTTCATGACCTATACATGTTCCTGTAACTATGAGATTATGCAACTCCGTTTACGGAGGAACACTTTGGGTGCTACCAAAGCGTCCAACGTAATGGGTGATTATAAAGGAGTACTACAGGTGTCTCCAAAGGTACATGTTGGGTTGGCGTATTTGAGATTAGGTTTTGTCACTCCGATTGTCGGAGAGGTATCTCTAGGCCTTCTCGGTAATACACATCACATAAGCCTTGCAAGCATTGCAACTAATAAGTTAGTTGTGAGATGATGTATTACGGACGAGTAAAGAGACTTGCCGTAACGAGATTGAACTAGGTATTGGATACCGACGATCGAATCTCGGGTAAGTAACATACCGATGACAAAGGGAACAACGTATGTCATTATGCGGTTTGACCGATAAAGATCTTCGAAGAATATGTAGGAACCAATATGGGCATCCAGGTTCCGCTGTTGGTTATTGACCGAGAATAGTTCTAGGTCATGTCTACATAGTTCTCGAACCCGTAGGGTCCGCACATAACGTTACGATGACAGTTTATTATGAGTTTATAAGTATTGATGTACTGAAGTTTGTTCGGAGTCCCGGATGTGATCACGGACATGACGAGGAGTCTCGAAATGGTCGAGACATAAAGATTGATATATTGAAGCCAATGTTTGGACTTGAATAGTTCCGGTGAAATCGAGATTTTACGGAACACCGAGGTTACTGGAACCCTCCGGGGTCAATGGGCCTTAGTGGGCCATAAGGAGAAGAGGAGGGCGGCCAGGGCAGGCGCGTGCCCCCCCCCCGTAGTCCGAATAGGACAAGGAGAGGCGGCGCCCCCTTCCTCTTCCCCTCCCCAAGTCCTAATCCAACTAGGAAGGGGAGTCCTACTCCCGTGGGAGTAGGACTCTCCGCGCCTCCTCCTAGGGCCGGCCGCACCCCCCTTGCTCCTTTATATACAGGGGCGGGGGCACCCCATGATACACAAGTTGATCTACGGATCGTTCCTTAGCCGTGTCGGTGCCCCCTCCACCATATTCCACCCGGTCATATCGTCGCGGAGCTTAGGCGAAGCCCTGCGCTGGTGGAGCATCATCGTCATCACGACGCCATCGTCTTGTGGAACTCATCGGCGACTTTCTTTGCTGGATCGGAGCCGGGGATCGTCATCGAGCTGAGCGTGTGCTAAACTTCGGAGGTGCCGTGCGTTCGGTACTTGGATCGGTCGGATCATGAAGGCGTCACGACTACATCAACAGCGTTGTTATAACGCTTCCGCTTCTGGTCTCACGAGGTTACGTGGACATACACTCTCCCCTCGTTGCTATGCCATCACCATGATCTTGCGTGTGCGTGGGAAAAAATTTGAAATTACTCGTTCCCCAACAATGGCATCCGAGCCTGGTTTTATCGTTGATGTCATATGCATAAGTAGAACACAAGTGAGTTGTGGGCGATACAAGTCATACTGCTTACCAGCATGTCATACTTTGGTTGGCGGTATTGTGAGATGAAGCGGCCGGACCGACATTACGCGTCGCGCTTACGCGAGACTGGTTTCACCGCTTCGAGCACTCGTTGCTTAAAGGTGACTGGCGGGTGTCTGTTTCTCTGACTTTAGTTGAACCGAGTGTGGCTACACCCGGTCCTTGCGAAGGTTAAAACAGCACCAACTTGACAAACTATCGTTGTGGTTTTGATGCGTAGGTAAGAACGGTTCTTGCTCAGCCCGTAGCAGCCACGTAAAACTTGCAACAACAAAGTAGAGGACGTCTAACTTGTTTTTGCAGGGGCATGTTGTGATGTGATATGGTCAAGACGTGATGCTATATTTTATTGTATGAGATGATCATGTTTTTGTAACCGAATTATCGGCAACTGGCAGGAGCCATATGGTTGTTGCTTTATTGTATGAAATGCAAACGCCATGTAATTGCTTTACTTTATCACTAAGCAGTAGCGATAGTCGTAGAAGCAATAGTTGGCGAGACGACAACGATGCTACGATGGAGATCAAGGTGTCGAGCCGGTGACGATGGTGATCATGACGGTGCTTCGGAGATGGAGATCACAAGCACAAGATGATGATGGCCATATCATATCACTTATATTGATTGCATGTGATGTTTATCCTTTATGCATCTTATCTTGCTTTGATTGACGGTAGCATTTTAAGATGATCTCTCACTAAAAATTATCAAGGCGTGTTCTCCTGAGTATGCACCGTTTCCAAAGTTAAATCGTGCCCGGACACCACGTGATGATCGGGTGTGATAAGCTCTCGTCCATCTACAACGGGTGCAAGCCAGTTTTGCACACGCAGAATACTCGAGTTAAACTTGACGAGCCTACCATATGCAGATATGGCCTCGGAACACGGAGACCGAAAGGTCGGCGTGAATCATATAGTAGATATGATCAACATAGTGATGTTCACCATTGAAAACTACTCCATCTCACGTGATGATCGGTTATGGTTTAGTTGATTTGGATCACGTAATCACTTAGATGACTAGAGAGATGTTTGTCTAAGTGGGAGTTTTTAATATGATTAATTGAACTTAAATTTATCATGAACTTAGTGTTGGGGAACGTAGTAATTTCAAAAATTTTCCTACGATCACGCAAGACCATGGTGATGGCATAGCAACGAGAGGGAAGAGTGTCCGTCCACGTACCCTCGTGAACCGAAAGCGGGCGTTATAACAACGCTGTTGATGTAGTCGTGCGTCTTCACGATCCGACCGATCCAAGCACCGAGCGTCACGGCACCTCCGAGTTCTGCACACGTTCAGCTCGATGGCGATCCCGGACTCCGATCCAGCAAAGTGTCGGGGATGAGTTCCGTCAACCTGACGGCGTGGTGGCGGTGTTGATGCTCCACCGACGCAGAGCTTCGCCTAAGCTCATGACGATATGACTTCTCCGGCGCAGGGCTTCGCCTAAGCTCATGACGATATGACCGAAGTGGAATATGGTGGAAGGGGCACCGCACACGGCTAAGGAAAGATCCGTAGATCAACTTGTGTGTCCATGGGGTGCCCCCTGCCTCATATATAAAGGAGGGAGGAGGAGGAGGCCGGCCCTTAGGAGGAGCGCCATGGTGTGGAGTCCTACTAGGACTCCCTAGTCCTAGTAGGATTCCACCTCCTTGTTGGAGTAGGAGAGGGGAAAGAGGGGAGAAGGAGAAGGAAAGGGGCTGCGCCTTGTCCAATTCGGACCTGAGGGGGGGCGAGGCCTCCTCCTTTGGCCTTTCTCCTCTATTCCCGTATGGCCCAATAAGGCCCATATACTCCCCGGCAATTCCGTAACTCTCCGGTACTCGAAAAATACCGAATCATTGAACCTTTCCGAACTCCGAATATAGTCGTCCAATATATAGATCTTTACGTCTCGACCATTTCGAGACTCCTCGTCATGTCCCCGATCTCATCCGGGACTCCAAACTCCTTGGTACATCAAAACTCATAAACTCATAATATAACATCGCCGAAACCTTAGCGTGCGGACCCTACGGGTTCGAGAACTATGTAGACATGACCTAGAACCATTCTCGGTCAATAACCAATAGCGGAACCTGGATGCCCATATTGGTTCCTACATATTCTCGAAGATCTTTATCGGTCGAAACCGCATAACTACATACGTTGTTCCTTTGTCATCGGTATGTTCCTTACCCGAGATTCGATCGTCGGTATCCAATACCTAGTTCAATCTCGTTACGGTAAGTCTCTTTACTCGTTCCGTAATACATCATCTCACAACTAACTCATTAGTTGCAATGCTTGCAAGGCTTATGTGATGTGTATTACCGAGAAGGCCTAGAGATACCTCTCCGACAATCGGAGTGACAAAACCTAATCTCAAATCGCCAACCCAACAAGTACCTTTGGAGACACCTGTAGTACTCCTTTATAATCACCCGATTCGTTGTGGCGTTTGGTAGTACCAAAGTGTTCCTCCGTAAGCAGAGTTGCATAATCTCATAGTTATAGGAACATGTGTGGGTCATGAAGAAAGCATTAACATACTAAGCGATCAAGTGTTAAGCTAACGGAATGGGTCATGTCAATCAGATCATTCAACTAATGATGTGACCTTGTTAATCAAATAACAACTCCTTGTTCATGGTTAGGAAACATAACCATCTTTGATTAACAAGCTAGTCAAGTAGAGGCATACTAGTGACATCTTGTTTGTCTATATATTCACACATGTATTATGTTTCCGGTTAATACAATTCTAGCATGAATAATAAACATTTATCATGAAATAAGGAAATAAATAATAACTTTATTATTGCCTCTAGGGCATATTTCCTTCATCTCCCACTTGCACTAGAGTCAATAATCTAGTTCACATCATCATGTGATTCAACACTAATATTCACATCGTATGTGATTAACACCCATAGTTCACATCGTCATGTGACCAACACCCAAAGGGTTTACTAGAGTCAGTAATCTAGTTCACATCGCTATGTGATTAACACCCAAAGAGTACTAAGGTGTGATCATGTTTTTGCTTGTGAGATAATTTTAGTCAGCGGGTCTGTCACATTCGAGCCGTAAGTATTTTGCAAATTTCTATGTCTACAATGCTCTTGCGGAGCTACTCTAGCTAATTGCTCCCACTTTCAATATGTATCCAGATTGAGACTCGAGTCATCTAGATCGGTGTTAAAACTTGTATCGGCGTAACCCTTTACGACAACCTTCTTTCACTTCCATAATCGAGAAACATATCCTTATTCCACTAAGGATAATTTTGACCGCTGTCCATTGATCTACTCCTAGATCACTATTGCACTCCCTTGCCAAACTTAGTGGTAGGGTATGCAATAGATCTGGTACACAGCATGGCATACTTTATAGAACCTATGGCTGATGCATAGGGAATGACTTTCATTCTCTTTCTAACTTCTGCCGTGGTCGGGTTTTGAGTCTTACTCAATCTCACACCTTGTAACACAGGCAAGAACTCTTTCTTTGACTGTTCCATTTTGAACTACTTCAAAATCTTGTCAAGGTATGTATTCATTGAAAACTTATCAAGCGTCTTGATCTATCTCTATAGATCTTGATGCTCAATATGTGAGCAGCTTCACCGAGGTCTTTCTTTGAAAAACTCCTTTGAAACACTCCTTTATGCTTTGCAGAATAATTCTACATTATTTCCGATCTACAATATGTCATTCACATATACTTATCAGAAATGCTGTAGTGCTCCCACTCACTTTCTTGTAAATACAGGCTTCACTGCAAGTCTGTATAAAACTATATGCTTTGATCACACTATCAAAGCGTTTATTCCAACTCGAGATGCTTGCACCAGTCCATAGATGGATCGCTTGGAGCTTGCACATTTT
>JAHIAM010009945.1:0-11045 GCA_021605205.1 Aegilops longissima | reverse complement strand
GTTTGGCTTCATGCCACCATTCTCATGGTGCTCGCAGAGTGATGAACTTTTGCCACCCCTTCAGATGTGGGTGGTGAAGAAAAGAACTAATCTCTTAGGTCGTCTCCACCGCCTTAACGCCCCAAGAATTTGTGGGGCCCCAAAAATGCCGAAAGGACGCAGCTAATCATGATGAAATGAACTTCATTTCACACGCCCTCATATGCTTATCTTAATACGACCATGAAATTTCTATGAAATTGATATCATATTCTTCACGATGAAGTATATGAGATCGTAAGTTGTACAATTCATCCGCAGGATTCAACCCAAAGCCAAGGGCTAGTGGATGTACAAATCACATGACCGGTGAAAGAATCTATTGATGGATGCCCTTATCACCCCACATCTAAGCATATCATCTTTACAAAGGCAAAAGTCGTATTGGGTCTTGTAAGGTTTATTCTAAGGACATGCACATGGACAAAGTCATGCTTGTTGAGTCCTTAGGATACAACCTCATGTCAGCCTCAATGCTTTGTGATCTTGATATGGTTGTTATCTTTGGCAAGTATCTTGTGTTGTGATTATGGAAGGACAATTCCAAAGTCTTCAAGGCTTTAGGAGAGGAGACTTGTATATTGTTGATTTCCCAGGACCACAACCAGCCGGTGTCTACTTGCAAAAGCTTAATTGGCTATGGCATCGGGACTTGGTCACGCAGGCATGAGGAATTTGACACGCCTAAAGAAGAAGCATGTCATTGGCATTGAGAATGTCAAATTCTCAAGGATCATTATTGGGAGCCGTGAAGTGAAAATGACCAAGGCCAAGCATCCAAATAAGACTATCATGACCACTACTCGCCCTTCAATTGCTTCCATGGACCCTTTTGGTCCCAATCATTATTCAGTTCGTTAATGATGCATCTCTATATGGTTATTGTTGATGATTACTCCAAAATGGGTACACATTGTTACTTACAAAAATCAAGGCAGGAAGTCTTCAAACGATTTTCCTCGAGGGCTTCAACTAACTTTGTGTGAAGATCACACATCGAGTGACAATGGAACTGAGTTCAAGAATTCGGTCTTGATGATTATCTTGATGAACTTGGTATTACCATGAGTTATCCCCTTATACTCCTCAAAGAAATGGTGGGAGCGAAGAAAGAACTCGTTGAGATGGCTCGACTATGCTTGATGAATACAAAACCCTAGTCGCTTGGATTGAAGCAATTGACACCCTCACATCATCAACAGAGTATATCTTCACAAATTCTTCAAGAAGACTGCCATGAACTCCTCACGACAAGAAACCTAATGTGTTATTTCAAAGTCTTCGTGCTAAATGCTGGATTAGAGATCCTCATCACAACTCTAAATTTGCACCGAAAGCCATGAAGGGTTGGTTACGGAAAGGACTCGACACCACAGTCTTCAACATCACTCTCACAAGATTGTTGACATCAGATGTGCGGTTCGATGAAACTAATGGCTCGCAAAGAGAGCACCTACCTTCGGTTAGACTAACCAGCACCGAGGATTCTATCAGTTCAAGGCAACCGAGGATGTCATTCCCATCAAGAAACTGCAAGAATTCATTCCAGACGCGAAGAACGCCGAGCTGATGCACCAAGATAATGTAAGAAAATGGTGCCGAGGAAAATGATCAAATTCCTCGACGACAACCAGCTCATCCTCGTGCAAAAGAAGTGCAAGTGGAGAAGATCATCGATGACATTAAAGCGCCAGTCCTCTCACACGCCAAAAGCTTCACATTTATCTAACTTTGTGGGCACTATGCTTTGTCTCTATCACAGAGCCCACTAAGGTAGATGAAGCATTTCGAGCCGGAGTGGATTCAGGCCATGCAAGAAGAATTACATCAGTTCGAGCTCAACAATGTCTCGAACTGGTCAAACGCCCGATCCTCGCAAGCATAATATCATTGGCACAAAGTGGATCTACCGCAACAAGCAAGATGAAAATGGTCTTGTGGTGAGGAATAAGGCACGACTAGTAGCTCAAGGCTACACGCAGTTGAAGGAATTGATTTCGATGAAACTTTTGCACCTGCTAGACTTGAGTCTATTCGATATTACTCGCCTATGCTAACCATCACAATATCACTTATATCAAATGGATGTGAAAAGTGCATTCCTCAATGGTAAGCTTGAGGAAGAAGTATATGTTGCTCAACCCCTGGTTTTGAAGATCCAAAGAATCCTCGACAAAGTCTTCAGACTCAATAAGGCCCTCTATGGCTCAAGCAAGCCCCTCAAGCGTGGTATGATACATTGAAGGAATTCTTCGTGAAGAATGGCTTCACACCCGTTCACTCGATCCTACTCTCTTTACTAAATCTTATGATGGTGAACTGTTTGTGTGCCAAATATATGTTGATGATATTATCTTTGGCTGTATCGACCAACGTTATAGTGATGAATTTTCCTATATGATGAGTGAAGAATATCAAATGTCTATGATGGAGAGTTGAAATTCTTCTTAGGTCTTCAAATTCGCAACAACACAATGGCATATTCATATCTCAGAGAAATACCTCAAAGATGTCCTCAAGAAATTCGCATGCAAGATTGCAAAGGTGTCAAAATTCCTATGCCCACAAATGGCCATCTATGCAATCGATGAAAATGGTATTGACTTGATCACAAGGTATACCGCCCATGATTGGTTCTTTATTGTACTTATGTGCATCTAGGCCAGATATAATGCTTAGTGTTTGCATGTGTGCCCGATTTCAAGCTACACCAAGGAATCACACCATAAGGCGTGAAGCATATTCTTCGATATCTAGCTCACACACCAACACTAGGATTATGGTACCCAAGGGCTCTACTTTTGATCTCATTGATATTCTGACTCTGACTATGCTAGTGATCGTGGACCGCAAGTCAACATCCGGTACTTGTCATTTCCTGACGATCTTTGGTCCGTTGGTCCTCAAGAAACAGAATCACAGATCACCGCTCATCGGAAGCTGAATACATTGCTGCTGGCTCGTTGTGCTCAATTGCTATGGATGAAGCAAACCTCAAGGACTACGGCATCAACGTGAAGAATGTGCTCTCTATTGTGACAATGAGAGTGCCATCAAGATTGCTCACAACCCAGTTCAGCACTCAAGACAAAGCACATTCAAATTCGCCATCATTTTCTTCGTGATCATGTGTTGAAGGGCTACATCTCCATCGAGCACGTGAAGATCAAGAACAGCTAGCTGATATCTTCACTAAGCCCTTGGATGAGAAGAGATTTAGCAAGTTGCGTGTGAGCTAAATATCTTAGAATCTTCGAACGTTCTTTGAAAAGACACACATCCTAACACTTATGCAAAATTGATGACTTAGATGTGCAACACATGAAGAAACGTTTTCTTCAATCAATGAAGAATAACACTCTTAATGTGAAGAAATTAATGAAGAATTTGATTCTCGAACCCTACGACAATTGTACGCTGTGTCTGAAATCATCATTCTTATACGGTGGGTCACGCCACCACCAAAGTTGAAAATCTTCAATTTGAGTTTTTCCTCGCTTTTGAAATTCTTCAGTTTTTCAAATTCTTCAACTTTGCAAAATCTTCACTGTTTCCGTGCCTTTCTTCATTGGCTATATATATATGGGTTTATGTCCTTACAATTCACTTATGGCTATTTCTTCAAGTCGCTTTTTTGCTAAGTGAATGGATCGGACCCTTCCTCTATGCTATACTCAACCCAATCCATTCACAAATTCTTCATGTGCTCTATTTTGAAACTCGCTCAAAATCTTCACGTGTCCTTGAATGAAGAAATTGCAACGGAACTTTAAAACTGATCTTATCCAAACCTTCGCTTTTGCCCTTAAACGCTCCGCATCCCACGATGCATTATTCTATTCACCCACGATCGAACCATCTCCACTACACAAGACGGGGTGACAATGTCGGAGAAGGAAATGGTCAGGTGTTCGCCCTAAATCTTGGGCGATCCATTTTCACCGTGTCTATAAATACCCCTCCCTTCCTCACTTTTTACCGCCGACCTCTCTCCGCCGAGCCCTCAAACCCTAGCCCCGCACTCCATCGGCCCGGTGAGGAAAAGCTTCACGCCGCTCGTCCGACGATTGCTCCGACCGGAAATCCTCACCCGCCACCGGAGCTGTCTTCCTCCGGTTAGGGCGTGAAGATCGAACGACAATTCCCAACTGTTCTTCTGTTCGCGTTTCTTCACCGGTAATTAAAAACTTTTATTACTCTTTGATTCTCAAACCTTCTTGAAAATCTTCAAAGGTGTTTATTCTTCAAATCTTCACAATATGAACACCTCCAATCTTTGATTCGCTTTCTAAGCAATGATTTTCTTCAAGATTCCTCAATTGTGTGGATCCTCGATCTATACAACTCGAACCTAAGACAAAGAACGCTTAAAATTCCCAAGGCTCATCGGTCAAAATCCTCAAACCTGTTCTTTTGAAAACCTTCGAGAACGGATATGACCTCTCCAAATTCCAACTATACTCTCACGTACACATGTCCGCCCTGAATCCCTAGGTTCTCATCAACTTAACTCATTTGCAGCCTCAAGAAAACTGCATACTTCTTCGAAACTCAATTGTTCAAATTCCTCAATCAAGAACATGGCGATGGTAAGAAGCCAGGGAGGAAAGAAACCCGAGGTTATGACTGCTTGAAATCCCAGGAAATCTATGCCGATATGCACACCGGATGAAGAAAAAAAATCAAAAGGTGCGATTCGAAGATTGAACGGAGATGGGCACGGAATGGAGGGAATAGAATGTAACTCCTAAGTACATGAAGAAATTCGCCTAATCCTCCATGCCCAAGAGCCCTTTGGCACCGCCAAGTAGCTGATCCCACAAGCATCAAACGAGGTGAGGACTTTCCGATGAATGGGCTAAACGCAACAAAATTGGCAAAGCAAGCAAAGGAGGCAAGAAATTCAATGAGGATTCTGCCCCCAAGACGAGGTCTCTCAAACCGAGGAAATCCATGCAAAAGAAGCCTGCTCATAAGCCAAGTGTTTATCTCGCTCCCACGGCCAAGTTCCCGACACCCTCCAAGAAATTCTCACCTGTACTCCACCAAAGTCCTCAACAGCCCACAAAGTCTTCGGGCCCTGCACCTAGCTACATGTCAAAGGACCTGGCTTTCAATTGCCTCGGCATTTCAGCAAGTTCCTCAACAGCTCCCATTTCTCATCCGCCCACTCACCAAGACCAAAGCAACAGTACAGGTCCTCGCCTAGCCCAAGAAAGAAACAGGTTGCATTCCATGGCCTTCGATGATGAGGCCCGATGATGAACTTATGGAAATCATCGAGACCGCCAAGAAAAGGCTAGAGCCAAAGGCAATTTGTGCCTCGCTGTTGATCCAAGAAAATCCTCGATATATTGATCTCGCACAAGGATCCCAATACCCCATCCCCCCTTCATCCACACCGGACAAAGTTTGTTGACTCACTTCAGCTGAAGAAAATGGAAGTTTGAGAAGGCAAGGAAATCAAAAGGCTCAATACAGAAGGAGAAATCCTAAGAAAACGTTGTCAAGATGACACCGAGGAGCTTCCGGTCCGATCAAATTCAAGACCTCAAAAAAACTTCATTCTATTATGCTGATTGGCAAGGAGCCAAGGTCGATTTGAACCCGACGGTTTACAAATGTTGCAGCCCAAAGGCAACATGAAATTTTGGCTAATGAAATTATTCCGGGCTGAGATCCCCCAGCCCCGGAAGAAGCCAGGCACCCACTAGTGGTGGCCCAAGAAACGCCGCAGGGCAACGAGGCGGCCCCAAGAAACTAACCACATTCCTCACTCCTCCCGCCAACTCCAACTCCCATTCTTCCATCTCCCTGTGAAGAAAACCAAGGCGAAGCTGGAAGAAAAGGAAAGCATCACCAGCATTCTTCGCCAAGAAAATGAGGCCTATGACCAGCTCATCGAAAATCCAATTGATGTTGTTCCAATTTCTCCATACCATCAAAGGACGTTGTTCCTTTGGAGAAGACTATGAGATCCCAATCGATTGATGAAGAACATCTTCCCGCTTGCGAGCAGATGATGAAAAATTGAAGTGGATGCAATCCTTCAACCCCAGCCATTTCTCACCTATGCCTCCCAACCAAGAGGCTGGTGTTGAGGAAATTGAAGATGAAGATGTGGATATTGGATGCACCACACCGTGATAAATGATGACTTTGGGAAAGTCATCCCAATACTCTCTTTCACCCCGGCCCAACAGATTCCTCGGCCCCTCACAAACATCCAAAGGACTCAAGAAACCAACCCACTGGTTTGGCATGAAGAAATTCCAGCCACTAGTGCTGATGAAACGCTGTCCGATCCTCGATGACGTTGAGGAACAAGAAATTCTCACCAAGAACCTGAATTGATTCCCGAGGTGGTGATGAACTCATCGACACCCCCCGCCAAGCAAAAGAACCGCTAAGCAAAAAAGTTCAAGGCTGAAGATTTTTTGCCGAGCACGTTCTTCACCGATATAATCCATATGATTCGCCGATTAGGAAGAGGCCTTCGACCGCCACCAAGCCAACTTCTATTCCTCAAGCTTTTCAACAAGGATAAAATCTTCGATCATGCTCATATTCCTCATGTGGAATGGAATCCCGCCAGTTTGAGCCACCCTTGTTCTTCACGACGCAGACTTCTAAATTTCCACCGATATTCGGATGGAATGAAGAACTAATTCTTCAGTTTTATAACGCTGCACATCCCGGAGACGCAAGACGGAACTCATGGGTCTTAGATTGATGATGAAAATACATAAAGGCACCAAAGAACAATTGCTTCGGCCCTACCACTCACCTCCACTTGATGTGCACGCATATTACAAAACCGAACTTTCAAATCACTATATGAAGTGTTGATGAAGCCTTTGAAACCAAGGCAGGCCCCAAGAACCAAATTTCCTGGAATTATTATATTGCCTCGGACGTCTATCGGATTCCGACGAAGACAATGAGTCCTATCAAAACGCTAACGATGAAGAAGTCGCTGGCATCATGAAGAATATGCTTTTCAACATCATCCATGGCTCCCCAACTTCCATGATTTCTTCATGAGGACCGCAAACATAGCTATGTCACCATTTGAGCGTTTGGCCTTTGGATTATGAGATCATCAGACAAGGTCTTCACCAATTACAAGGTTGATACTTTGAACCAGCAGCTACTTGCCCTCCATTGAAGTCCTCAAACGGACATTTACCTCGATGATGACAAGGGCAAGGCTATCAGGATCGATGAAGGCATTCGCCCATTGATGGACAGCCCAAAGCAGATCCATCCACCAATGATGACTCCCACACATGACTCCCAAATACCCACCAAGCAAAGTCCTCGCTATCGGAACCTGTGGTGATGACGATCGTGAGTTACTCCTCGCCTTCATCAAGGTTGATCGAATCATAAATGGGTCAAACGCCCTTGGTACTTTTTCACAACATGACCTCAACACACAATGCGGAAGAAAACCACTACTACCTCCATGAAACCTTCAAACGACTGGCTGTTCTTTCACATGTCTAAAGGAAGAAGAATGACATCCATGGGACTCAAGGAAGAATTTGACGGTCTCCCTCCAAGAAATTCAAGAAGGTCAAAGTTCCTTCCTTGGTGGGCTCCTATTCTTCATCTCACACCGATGAAAATGAAGACTGGAAGACACCGCGGTCCTACTTCCAAACAACCCCAACAATGCAAGGCCCGCCTTCAACTTGAAATTCTTCAGAGCGTTAGTCCTCGCCGATCCTTTTGGTCATTTGATGACAAAGGGGAGAAATTTGAGTTAGTCTTCGCGGTCTAGTTTTTGCCTATATACAGAATTTATTCTTGTTAAGTTACAACTCCTTTAAACTTTTATTGATCGAGTTGTAATCTTAAACCCGATGGTGCTTTGATACTTTTGATGCATTATGCTCGCACTATGCTCGATGAGCTCTTGAAAATCTTCATAGCAAATCTATTTGGGCTCGATACTTTGATGTTATTTTGCATATAATAACATCAAGCACCATATTTCATCATGCATTTCAAATTCTTCATATTATATGTCAAATGCGTATGAATTACAAATATAGGGGAGATTCCATGATTCAATTCTTCAAATGTGCATTGCCTCAAAACAAATTCTCACTATGCACCTTCGGGGAGTTCTTCTATATCTTGCAATCAAATTCCTCATTATCGATTTACAATTCATATGTTTATCCTCTGAAAACTTAACCTAATTGTCATCAATCACCAAAAGGGGAGATTGTAAGTGCATCTAGTGCCCTTAGTGATTTTTGTATTGAAGACTTATAGGTTAAGAAACTAATGTTTGTGAGTGTACAAGGTCTATAAGTCTATGAGGAGTTTGATATTTACAGAGAAAGTTGACCTAAAATGAAGTTCTTCAACCAAGACTTTGATATTTTTGACTTTCTCAAGACTTTGAAAGTGAAGAAATTGGTGACCTTGAAGACTTGGTATTCATTTGAGGAACATGAAGCGGAAGATTTTTTTTCGAGTTTCATTTTTTTTTCTTGAGTCATAGGAAACACTGATCGTTAAAGGGGGTCGAGGAAATACTAAGGAAAATTTCCATGTGATGCTCAACTCAAAATCCTACACCTACCAATCCCTTCGAGTGAAGCCTTTGAAACTCTACGCCATAATTTCTTCAAAGGATGAGACGGTTCTTCCGGGTTGCGAGGAATTGGAATTCGCCAGGGATTCCTACAAGGAGGAACATGATAGCCCCGAGGAATTTGAAAATTCCCGACTTGTGGCGCCACCTGTCCCAAAATATCTTATCCACCTAACGGTCATATCATTGAAGGGCATTTATGTTTATCATGTCGGGCTGCTCCCTAGGCTATAAATAGGCCTCACAACCACTAGCTGGTTGGCGCCCGAGAGAACTTGACACTTGTCATTTGAGAGCAACCCATCCTCCGAGGACTTTGAGCAAAATCACAAGTGAGGAAAACCAAAACAAAACCAAACCCCAAAACCCAAAGTGATTGAGCATCATCAAGAAATTGATCCCTTGGATCCGACGCTTGTTACCTTTGAAGACTGGTTTTCCAGACGGTTAGGCCATGGTCTAGAGCATCCAAGAGGAATTGTGGATCCCGAGGACCAAGTCTGTGAAGGTTTGGAAGTCGCTCAAGACTTACCAGAGTGATTGGACGAGGTCCGTGACCTTAGTTCAAGGAGAATACGGTGAGGATTTGGTGTCCCGAGCTGGTTCGGATCCCGGACTGTGTGTCCTCGAGTTTAAATACTCCCGCCCAACCAGAGAAACCGAGACAAAGAGTTGAACTGTCTACCAAATCATTGTCTTCACCAACCTAATCGGTTCTATTTCTCAACCCTTTCCTCCTCAACGTGTTGAGTGTTTGTTCAATCTTGTTTGAAGCTTTGATCAAGACTTTCAATTTCCCTCAATTTCTTCACCCTTTGTCTTCATCTTGTGTTATCCTGTGATTACGTTTCGATTGATTGTCTTCATTTCATCATGATGACTATGGCGTATTCGTTATGCTTACTTGGTACTTATTCCCGAAGTAGTTCTTCGCTAAGGAATTTCTCACCCAAATTCCTCGAAGAATTCATAAAATCGCCTATTCACCCCCTCTAGTCGATATAACGACTTTCAATTGGTATCGAGCAAGGTACCCCTTGTTCTGTGATTTTGGTTTAACCAAGGAGTTTTGTTATCTCGACCGCAGTATGATCGGTCTAAAGGGTTCCACCTTCATGGGACACTCCCTTTATCGAAGAACAAGATGAATGCATCTTAAGCAATTGACAACGATCTTGTATGTTGTGGAAAATGGTGTTCCTCCCAACCTTCTCCAATGTCCTGTGAAGAGATTCAAGCAACTCGATTCTCGCTTAAGAATATCATATGGGCCATCCGAGAAAAGGTCAATATGGAAGAGGAGTGTTTGGAATCGCTGCCATCCGACAAAGGTCCAAAGTAATGAAAGGGCCCTCAACTCAGCGGACTCGAGTTGATGTTCTTCGAATTCTTCAACCGTTTAAAAGACTCGACAACAAAATATGCAACAAACCTCGACGCCCCGACATCTCAAATGAGCTTCAAGCACTTGGTGTACCGACATCACCAATGAGGGGTGAAGAAATTGTTAAGATCGCTGATTCCTCATTTGATACCCGCACCGATGATACAAGAACGAGCTGACTACAAGTCTTTGATCCGCCGATATCCTCAAAGGCTAAAACTCACGAAGTTCCTTGTAAAAAGAGATTCTATGGTTCGCTATGGAAAACACGCGCTCAAGGCCAAGGCGTTCCGAATCATGTGAAGACTGTAGTAGCCTTGGAGATCCCAAGAATTAGGCCAGGAGCTAGCATTACTCGTGAAGAAATTCCAGAAATTCTCAAGACGGGTCACTTGGAAAATCCTCAAGAAGAAGTGATTCCTCATCTAGTGACTATAAGAGAAGACTTTGTCACAAATGCAAGAAACTTCACATATCCAAGATTGTCCTCGGAAAAGGAATTAAAGAAGAAAACACAAGGATTAAGCCGATGACGCCAAGAAGAAAAAGAAATCATCAAAATTTCATCATCAAAATCCTCAAAGCCATCTTCCCACAAGAAGAGCAGCCCAAAAGGCCATTCATTCAAGGAAATGGACTCGCTGAATCGAGGAACATGAGGAAGAGGAGGAGTCCAAGAATCCAATCTGTGGCTAGTCCGCTCTTCTGCTTTTGTTAGCAAGTCCATCTTCAACATCAAGAAACGATTACCGACAAGCCCGATGAAGATAATGATGACTACGCCCCACCTATTGCTTCATGGCAAAAGGTGCAAGGTACAATTTCACCTCCCCAATCTAGTGAAAATGAATCGATGGGATCTCAAGCCTAGCTACTCTTAACTTGCTAAGATTGCTATAAACAACAAAGGGCTTTTTAAAAGGTTCAAACATGCTAGAAAAAGTGATGATATGTTGGGTGAAGAAATGGATCGCACTAAAGCCCGACTAAAAATCTTCAAGACTTCCCTGG
>JAHIAM010009942.1:0-17977 GCA_021605205.1 Aegilops longissima | reverse complement strand
ATTTGATTCTTTTGCAAACCGGAGTTCTGTTGAACTATCCGTTAGATCTATTTGAGCTTTACTGCGGTATTAGATGAGTACTTATTGTATGCATGTTTGTTTGTCTCGCGATAGAATACCCCGAGGCGCCACCACGTTACTGAAGTCTCTAGGTTTCATGGATCATCGCTAGGCAAGTAACACTTTGATCATACATTTTCTTATTACCCAGCTTTTTATGCATTAGATCTATCCTCAAACATTGCATTATTAGGGATCTAATTAAATTGTGGGATGGGAAGTAGATGAGGTAGTACCTATTACCTGCTTTATTATCAACCCTTGGGAGTTACTTCACGCTTGGTTATTATGCCATGCTATGCTAGTAGACGTGGATTGGGTGAGGTGTATCCATGACAGATGTGAGATTGTTATTTAATGGTTTATTTAAGGTGGCAACTTAAACACATCATCGGGTGGATTGAGGCACCTAGTTTCTATCAGACTTGGTTGTATTTCTTTCTGACCGCCACCTGTGCTCAAAAGGATCATGAGATTATTCAAACTAGAAACTTCCGTGTGCAACCACAAGCCATTATGGGCCTGCATAGTTGATTGTTGTGCTAATCCTTACGGGTAGATCAGCGATGTAGGGGAAAGTAGGTGTACCGGTTCTACCACAAGTAAGGTGCTAGTGCTTCGAAAGACTATGCTCTCTGGCCATCCGTTTCTCAAACATCATGAAGTGCGTAGAAATCCAACGGAGGCCATCGAAAGTCTTGTGGGGAAAAGTGCTGCAAACCTCTCGCAGAGTGTATAAACTAATCATATAGTCGTGTCCCCATTATGGACATCTTGAGTATCTAGTACTTGGATATCATTTGAATCTCATCATGTTACTTCTAATTAATATTGTTGGGTTTAAGCACGAGTACTTTTAATTGGGATTGAGGATGCTTACAACTATTCTCAATGTTTCACAACCACCATGATAGTTAAACAAATTTATTCCTTTCAAGTAGGGAAAATTGGGTTTATGCAAAACGTGAACTATAGAGCTTCCCACCATGCCATATATGCATGTAGTATAGGCTTATTATTCCATTATTCTATATGTTACATTGCCAGGCATATTCCATGTGTCAATTGCCGGCTTCATGCAACGCTTCACGTTGCGTACTTTTCTGATGTACCTAGTAAGGTGCATAGGTCATGGTTCTATACTCGCTGATGCCGCTTGGAGTTGATGGACCTGCTTATTCTTCCAAGCTCTCCACTGTTATCGTTTATTAGATGGCCTTAAGTTCACATTTATTTTATTAAGCTCTCTCTTGAGACATTCATTGTATTAAGTGTGTGATTGCTACTTGTTATAAATCCTTCGAGTATTGTGTGGTGTCAAGATTATCGATCCTGGATGACACAGCGGCACGTAGATCAGATCGATTGAGGTCCTGTCGCCACAAATCTCCTCTCGAATTCTTTTATGTATGATTGGTTATCTTTGCAAGTCTCTTCAATTATCATTTTGTTTTGGCCTACTAGATTGATCTTTCTTGTAATGGGAGAAGTGCTTAGCTTTGGGTTCAATCATGCGTGCTCGATCCCAAAGTGGGAGGGGAAACACATTTATTGTATTGTCGCCATCGAGGATAAAAAGATGGGGTTTATATCATTGTACATGAGTTTATCCTCTACAAAATGTCATCTTGCTTAAAGCGCTATTACGCTTCTTATGAACTTAATACTCTAGATGCATGCCGGATAGCGGTCGATGTGTGTGAGTAATAGTAGTAGATGCAAAGCAGAGCCGGTCTACTTGTCACTTTATTACGATGCCTATATACATGATCATACCTAGATATTGTCATAATAATGCTCAATTCTATCAATTGTTCTACAATAATTTGTTCACCCAATCAGTAATACTTATGCTATCTTGAGAGAAGCCATTAGTGAAACCTATGGCCCCGGGTCTATTTTCCATCATATAAGTTTCCAATCTAAATTTATTTTGCAATCTTTTATTTTTTATCTTTATATAATAAAATACCAAAAATATTATCTTATCATCTCTATCGATCTCACTTTTGCAAGTGGTCGTGGAAGGGATTGACAACCCTTTATCGCGTTGGTTGCAAGGTTCTTATTTGTTTGTGTAGGTGCGAGGACTTTAGCATGCGTCCCCTCGATTGATTGATTGATTGGTTCTCAAAAACCGAGGGAAATACTTACGCTACTTTCTACCTAATCACCTTTTCCTCTTCAAGGAAAACCAACATGAGTGCTCAAGAGGTAGCAAGAAGGATTTTCTCGGCGCCGCTGTCGTGAGTCTCGCTTAAAATCAAGACGCACTGGCACTCCATCACAAACTCTTATCCTCAGATTACATTATTTGCCATTGGCTCTCGTTTTTCTTCTCTCTCCCCGCTTCACCCTTTGCCATTTTATTCGCTTCTTTTTCCCCTTCGCTTCTTTTTTGCTCGGGCCTTTTGTTACTTGTTGCCCCTATGGTTCTGCCTAGATTTTATGATCCTCACCTTAAAAGGTTGGAAGAGATTGAAAGTAACGCCAGAAATTTTATGACTTTACATTTTGAGCATAACAATTTCTTTAGAAACGAGCTTATGGAACAAAAAGGTTTTATGGAGTACATGAATAAAGAGCTTGATGATATGTCTATGGAATTCTATGGTTTGAAATCTCGATTGCTCATCTTAAAAAATATTAACTGAATTTTCAGATAAGCATGCCACCTTAGTTAATAAGATGGCCGCTAAAACCTGAAAGTTTATGAGAGAATAAAGATGAAGATCTAAAATTTATTGATGTGTCTCCTATTAAATCTTTGTTTTACAATATGAGTTCTTGATAATGATGGTAATGGAGATTAGTCAACCTTTAGTTAAAGGCATCCCAAAATTCGGAGTTTTTAGATCTTGATGCAAAAATTGGTAAAAGTGGGATTGAAGAGTATAAAACTTTAGATATGCAATGAACCCACTATTTTGGATTTCAAGGAATTTAATTATGATAATTTCTCTTTGATAGATTGTATTTCCTTGTTGCAATCTGCGTTAAATTCTCCTCATGCTTATAGTCAAAATAAAGCCTTTACATAAACATATCATTGATGCTTTGATGCAATCTCATGAAGAAAAACTTGAGTTGGAAGTTTCTATCCTAGAAAACTTTATGATGAGTGGAACCTACAATAAAAATTAAAATTAAAGATCATGAATGCTATGCTTTGTAGTGATTTGGGTGCTAGTGTTTCCACGATCCCAAAACTTTTGTGTGATTTGCTAGGTTTCCGTGAATTTGATGATTGTTCTTTAAACTTGCACAGCTATGGATTTCACTATTAAGAAACCTATGGAAGAATTAATGATGTTCTTATTGTTGCAAATAGGAATTATGTGCCCAGAGATTTTATTGTTCTTGATATAGATTGCAATCCTTCATGTCCTATTATTCTTGGTAGACCTTTCCTTAGAACGATTGGTGCAATTATTGATATGAAGGAAGGAATATTAGATTCCTATTTCCGTTAAGGAAAGGCATGGAACACTTACCTAGAAAGAAAATTAAATTACCTTATGAATCTATTATGAGAGCTACTTATGGATTGGCCTACCAAAGATGGCAATACCTAGATCTATCATTGCTTTTATGCCTAGCTAGAGGAATTAAACGATAGCGCTTTGTTGGGAGGCAACCTAATTTTATTTTTATTTTTTGCTTTTTATTTCTGTTTAGTAATAAATATTTGATCTAGCCTCTGTTAGACGTGGTTTTATGTTTTAATTAGTGTTTGTGCCAAGTTAAACCTATAGGATCTTCTTGGATGATAGTTATTTGATCTTGCTGAAAATTCCAGAAACTTTTTGTTCATTGAAAACAATTGTTAAAAATCAACCAGAACGTGATAAAATACTGATTCCAATTGCAGCAGCAGATCAATAAACAAATTATATAGGTCTTCCTATTTTGGTGGAATTTTGGAGTTCAAGGTTTGTGTTAGTTACATATTACTACAGACTGTTCTGTTTTTGACAGATTCTGTTTTTCGTGTGTTGTTTGCCTTATTTTGATGAATCTATGGCTAGTAAAAGAGTTTATAAACCATAGAGAAGTTGGAATACAGTAGGTTTAACACCAATATAAATAAAGAATGAGTTCATTACAGTACCTTGAAGTGGTGTTTTTGTTTTCTTTCGCCAACAGAGCTCAATAGATTTTTCCGTTAAGTTTTGTGTTGTGAAGTTTTCAAGTTTTGGGGTAAAGATTTGATGGATTATGGAACAAGGATTGGCAAGAGCCTAAGCTTGGGATGCCCAAGGCACCCCAAGGTAAAATTCAAGGACAACCAAAAGTTTGCTTGGGATGCCTGGAAGGCATCCCCTCTTTTCATGCGCTTCATCGGTAACTTTTACTTGGAGCTATATTTTTTATTCACCACATGATATGTGTTTTTGCTTGGAGCTGCTTGTATGATTTGAGTATTGCTTAGTTTACCACAATCATCCTTTCTGCACACACCTTTTGAGAGAGACATGCATGATTCGGAATTATTAGAATACTCTATGTGCTTCACTTATATCTTTTGAGCTATATAGTTTTTGCTCTAGTGCTTCACTTATATATTTTAGAGCACTTGGTGGGTTTTATTTTATAGAAATTATTGATCTCTCATGCTTCACTTATATTATTTTGAGAGTCTTAAACAGCATGATAATTTGCTTTAATTGTGAAATTAATCCTAATATGATAGGCATCCAAGATATATACAATAAAAACTTCCATATTGAGTTCATTGAATATCATGAGAAGTTTGATACTTGATAAGTGTTTTGAGATATAAAGGTGGTGGTAATAGAGTGTGCTAGTTGAGTAATTGTGAAATTGAGAAATACTTGTGTTAAGGTTGGCAAGTCCTCAGAGCATGCACGTATGGTAAAAGTTATGTGACAATTTGATTAACATAAGGTCTTCTTTTATTGCTTTCCTTATGAGTGGCGGTCGGGACGCAGCTGATGGTCTTTTCCTACCAATCTATCCTCTAGGGGCATGCGTAGTAGTATTGTTTTGAGACTAATAAACTTTTGCAATAAGTATATGAGTTCTTTATGACTAGTAGAGTCCATGGATTATACGCACTCATCAACCTTCCACAATTTTCTAGCCTCTACTTGTACCATGCATTGCCCTTTCTCGCCTTGAAGAGTTGGTGCAAACTCACAGTGCATCCAAACAACGTGATATGATACGCCCATCACACATAAACCTCCTTATATCTTCCTCAAAACAGCCACCATACCTACCTATCATGGCATTTCCATAGCTATTCTGAGATATATTGCCATGCAACTTTCCACCTGCTCCATTTATTTATGACACACCATCATTATCATATTGCTTTGCATGATCATGTAGTTGATATCATATTTTTGGCAAAGCCACCATTCATAATTTTCATACATGTCACTCTTGATTCATTGCATATCCTTTACAATCACGGAGGCATTCACATAGAGTCATATTTTGTTCTAAGTATTGAGTTGTAATTCTTGAGTTGTAAGTAATAAGTGTGATGATCATCATTATTAGAGCATTGTCCCATGTGAGGAAAGGATGATGGAGACTATGATTCCCCCACAAGTCGGGAGAGATTCCGTATAAAAAAAGAGGCCAAATAAAAAAATAAGGCCCAACAAAAAAAGAAAAAGAAAAATGAGAAAAAAGAGAGAAGGGACATGTTACTATCCTTTTACACATTTGTGATTCAAAGTAGCACCATGATCTTCATGATAGAGAGAGTCTCCATGTTGTCACTTGTATACCTAGTGGGAATTTTCATTATAGAACTTGGCTTGTATATTCCAATGATGGGCTTCCTCAAATGCCCTAGGTCTTCATGCGAGCAAGCAAGTTGGATGCACACCCACTTAGTTTCTTTTGTTGAGCTTACTATATTTATATAGCTCTAGTGCATCCGTTGCATGGCAATCCTTATCCTCTCATTGACATCACTTGATGGGCATCTCCATAGCCTATTGATTAGCCGCTGGCCAGAGACTCTCCTTCACTTTTTTGTCTTCTCACATAACCCCCACTATTATACTCTTTATTCCACCCATAGTGCTATATCCATGGCTTACACTCATGTATTGCGTAAGGGTTGAAAAGGCCATGCGTTAAAAGTATGAACCAATTGCTCACTTTTGTCATCGGGGTTATGTATGATGAGAACATTTTGTGTGACTAAATTGGCAATGGCCTAATTATATGATTTTGTAGGGATAAGCTTCTTAGGTTATGTTATTTTGATAAGACATAATTGCTTGGTTAGTAAGTTTAAAGTATTATTGTTTTTATCTCTCAACATTAAACTTTATCTTGAATCTTCTTGGATCTAAATATCCATGCCACAATAAAAAGAATTACATTGAGAATTATGCTAGTGCTACATTCTTGACGATTTATCAGATAATTAAGTTACAGTAGATCTCCTCACCGATGATGCTAGGTCATCACTTTACTGTTGCAAATCACTTGATCTAAATCACCATTCAAATTCAAATTCAAGTAAAGTCCAAAATTCAAATTTCTAAACATGCAAACACAAATGTTCAAAGTGTGTGGCACATAATCCCCTGGATATTTGCTTTCATGTTAGTACCAACTCCATATTCGACTTCCCAAAATGCCTCGGGTGTTGTTATTTTTTGTCCAACAATTGTCACTTTGGCCTTTTCTATTTCTAAAATGGTTAGACAACTCCTTTGACCCCCCAAACTTTTTATTCCATCTCAAGGTGTTGAGTTAGAATTATGTGCCAAGTTTTGCTGAAAGGACACACGCTTCCATGAACTAAAATGCAAATGAGTGTTGGAAATTAGGCGGAAAATATGAGAGACCCATCTGGCACTTAGGCCTACTTGGCTGCAAGCAGCTTCTAGCCCACTTAGAGTCTCCCTCTCTCTCATGCTCAAGCAATTGCAGGCGTGGAGGCCATCCGAGGTATGGCCGCCGAGCTTTGCGTATGCCATCCGCCTTCCGCCTATAACCTCTCGCTACCAAACCTAATCCCTTCCCCACTGCCCTCTCCCTCCAATTGCTCAACTCGAGCTCGTCCGCCATGTCGCCCTCGGCCATCGCCGCCCAGGCTGAAGCTAGCGGTCCGGGAGCTTGCTGTGGACTTCTTCTTCATCATCAAGTGGACCGAATGGAGGCCGACGCTGCCTTCATCATTCCTCCCCGATCGCATCTCGGCCACCGCGCTTGATCCGCCGCTTCACAGAGCCCCCAACTCGTCCCCTTCTATGCGCACTCATGGTGAGGCCTTGATTCTCTTCTTCCTGCCGATTGCTCATCAGGTGCCTCCCCGAGCTTAGCCAGCCGGGCGTCGGTTTACCCACGCCGCACCATGGCCGCCAGCCCTGCGCTCTTCGACCGCTATCGCCGCTTTGCTTCATCGCTGTCACGCTTTGCACGTCTGCCCACGCTCCGGGACCGCTTCCCCGCTTTCGTTTTGCCGTTGTACACCGCATTACGCCCCTTCTCCACCACATCGGCCCGCCAAGCGCCGCCCTCCCCCGGCCTCGCCTTGCGCCCAGCTTCTCCTTGCGCCCCACGCCGGATCCCCCGAGAGTTCCACACCGCCGGCGGCCGCCAGGCTGCGCCGGGGTTTTCCGCCGGCCGACTAATTTGGGCCTAATGGCCACGCCCCTTGTTTTGTTTAGCACTAATTCAATTAGGATTAACCCCCCTCCCCACTAACATACTAACGTGGGGCCCAACCTTTGCTAATTATCCCTTTGCAAATAATTAAAAAGTTAAAAGTTGATAGACCGGGTCCCACGCCTGACGGGAAACCCGACCAAAAATCCCACTGGTTGACTGGCCCACTGTTTTCCTCTCCGCTATGTATCCATGGATATAAATTTCACTATTTTATTTCGAATTAATATTAAATCCAGAATTCCAAAATATTGTTTAAATTTTTGAAAATTGTAGAAAATAATCGAACCGAAAAAATGTTTTCTATATGAAAGTTGCTCAAAAACTGATGAACAATACCGGGGTCCGTTTCCCCACACATCCCAGAATAGTGAACATCGAACCTTTCTCCGTTCGCTCATCCGAAATGCCAAACTTTGGGAAAACATTCTGCTGACTTCCTCCTTCACCGGTATCGTAGCACCGGTGGAACACGTAGGTCTGCCTGTTTCCTGTTATGCACTTGCTTGCTTGTATTTACTGTTTCCCCCCTCTCTTCAGACCCCGTGAACCGGATGCCCTGTTCACTACGCCACCGACGGCCCTCCTCCTCGCTCGAGCAACCGGGCCCCTTGATCATCCCGATATTGCCCATTCCATTCTCTCATGCTTGCATTAGATTTTCACGTTATTGATTGCTCCTATTCGATGCATAGCTTTTGTAACCTGTTGTTGTACCTTACCGCTTATCCTAAACGCTTATAAGGTTGGTTAGAGATCCATCGCTGACCCCCACTTTATCCCGATCCCCCGGATAATCAAGACCCGATCAATGGGATCAAGACCGCCCCCACCACAATCACTTCCCTTGTTGCTCGACACACCCGGTTACTATCGAGTACCGAGGGTGAGACCTCATCGACTTCGATGTTAACCCGAGGTAGCTATTTTGTGGTCATGAGGATGATTTCTTTAACCACTTCCGACACGATTTGGGCAACCCCAAGTGTGGACCCGAGGGTGAACCTTTACGCTCACCTTGATGACTACATCGAAAGTCACCGGGGTGATTCCTTTTCCCTTGATGTTTAGACAAGCTACTATGGTTACTATGACTTTACATCAACCATGTTACTAAAGATGGTTCGACCGAGGGTACCCGCCAGCTTAATTGGCAGTGATGTGGAGTCGGGTTGACCCGAGGGTGCCCGGAGATAATTACGGGCGTGGCGGGCATTCCTAGCCCTTGCCGCAAGTCCAGACGGGCAACGGGTCACATCTTCGTGAGTCTCGCTTGTTACCGCCCCTGACCCACTCACGATTTGGATATTTGATCCGGCCTCCGCCCGATAGCACTAACCATCACGGGGCATAGTATTCCGTCGATACATCACCAAGCTTAATAGGCCCCGAAGCGCGGCCGGTTGGACCGGTAAGCTCCGAAAGGTAGCTAGGTTGCCACCGCCCACGCAACATGAGTTCCCGGGAGAAGCCCGACCCCATAGGTTTAGTCTGGGCCTGGCTTCTATTGCCTAGGTCGGGTTGGGCGATTGTTTGCCAAGGCCGCATGACCCAGAAAGTGTGTCCACGGAGTTAATCGAGCGGGTGGGTAAGTTGGGCACCTGGGAAGAAAACATCTATCGATAGCCTGTCCCACGGAACGGACACTTGGAGTTGTATCCCATCGATACAACTAGAACGGATACTTGTGATGAGAATTGGATGGTGATGAGTAATGGATTGTGATGATAATCGGATAGTATGGTTTCGATTTTTTCGCAGGGGTCGAGAAAGGATTCTGCCGAGGTTGATAACACTACTACTACTTTACTTTATGCTACTCTACCCTCATATTTGCGAAGAAGGTGGTTTCAAGATGCTAGTCTTCGAAGGACTAGGCCTTCCTCTATTCCGCATTTCGCAGCCCACCCATATAAGCCTTCCTTTGATAATGTTGCATTAGTGTAGATCCTTGCTTGAGTACTTTGATGAGTACTCATGGTTGCTTTGCTCCCCTTTCCCCTTTCTTTTTTTTTCGGTTGATGCAACCAATGTTGGAGCCCGAATCGATGCCACCGGATGCCTACTATTACGGGGAGACCATCACCACCGGAGAAGTTAGGAGGTTCCCGGCAGGAGGCCTTGCCTTTCGATCGAGATGCTTTTGTGCTAGCCTTCTTAAGGCAAACTTGTCTAACTTATGTCCCGACAGATATTGTTGTTCACGACTTTGTGTTTCGAGCTTATGTATTCGAGCCCTCGAGGCCCATGGCTTGTAATATAAAGCTTGTATTATTTTAATTTATGTCTAGAGTTGTGTTGTGATATCTTCCCGTGAGTCCTTGATCCCGACGCATACATTTGGCGTATGAAGTGTATGATTGAATCGAGGGCGCCACAATTCCACATCAATTTTTTATCATTTACCTACCGAGGACGAGCAGGAATTGCTTGGGGATGCTTATATGTCCACAATATAATTTTTGATTGTTCCATGCATTATATTTCTGTTTTGGACGCTTAATGGGCTTTATTATACACTTTTATATTATTTTTGGGACTAACCTATTAACCGGAGGCCCAGCCCAAATTGCTATTTTTTTGCCTATTTCAAAGGTTTCAAAGGAAAAGAATATCAAACGGAGTCCAAACGGAATGAAACCTTCGGGAACGTGATTTTCGAACAAACGTGATCCGAGGACTTTGAGGGACATCAGCAATCAACGAGGAGGCATGAGGTGGGGGCATGCCTCCCCCGGCGCTCCACCTGGCCCCTAGCTCCACCACCTACTTCTTCCTCCTATATATACCCCAGCATTCAAACCATCGCAGAGGATCCAAAACCCTATTTCCACCACCGCAACCTTCGACCGTGAGATCCCATCTTGGGGCCTTTTCCAAATTCACGGAGGGGGCATTGATCATGGAGGGCTTTACATCAACACCATAGTTCTGATGATGTGGAGTAGCCTCGACCTTTGGGTCCATAATTATTAGCTAGATGGCTTTTCTCTTTTGATTCATTACAAAGTTCTCTCGATTCTCTTGGAGAACTATTCAATGTAATTTATTTTGTGGTGTGTTTGTCGAGATCCGATGAATTGTGGGTTTATGATCAAGATTATCTATGAACAATATTTGAATCTGCTCAATTTTTTATGTATGATTGGTTATCTTTGCAAGTCTCTTCAATTATCGTTTGGTTTGGCCTACTAGATTGATCTTTCTTGCAATGGGAGAAGTGCTTAGCTTTGGATTCAATTTCGGTTCGATCCCAAAGGATGAGGGGAAACACAATTGTATTGTTGCCATCGAGGATAGAAAGATGGGGTTTATATCATATTGCATGAGTTTATCCTCTACATCATGTCATCTTGCTTAAAGCGAATCGCTTTATTGAAAGGGGTCTCCATGGATTGATACCTTGGTTCTCAAAAAAGGGGAAATACTTACGCTACTTTATCGATCACCCTTTCCTCTTCAAGGAAAACCAAGCAGGCTCAAGAGGTAGCAGATTTCGAGACCAAAAGCGAAGGCTTAGTAATGCGGTGGTTGTAGTCAAACATCTTCACGATCCAAACGATCCAAGTACCGAACGACGGCACCTCCGCAGACACGCTCAAGATGATAGTGTCCTCAGCCTTGATCCATTGAGGAAGGGAGAGTTCTCAAGACAACCGGGGGGAAAGGATGATGAAGAGCCCAGGCTTCACCTAAGCACTACGACGATATGACCGAGGTGTTAAACTATGGAGGGGCACCCACATTAAGATATTGTCTTTTGTCCTTAGGGTGCCCCCACCCCCAATATAAAGGAGGGGAGGAGGAGGCCGCCGAGGGAGTCCCGGATTAGGGGTGTCCGGATAGCCGGACTATGACCTTGGCCGGACTCGACTATGAAGATACAAGATTGAAGACTTCGCCCCGTGTCCGGATGGGACTTTCCTTGGCATGGAAGGCAGGCTTATAGGATATGTAGATCTCCTACCATTGTAACCGATTATGTAACCCTAACCTCTTCTGCCTTATAAACCGGAGGGTTTTAGTTCAGAGGATGAACAACAATCATGCCATAGGCTAGCTTCTAGGGTTTAGCCTCTCGATCTCGTGGTAGATCTACCTTGTGCTACCCATATCATCAATATTAATCAAGCAGGAGTACGGTTTTACCTCCATCGAGGGCCCAACCGGGTAAAAACATCGGTTCCTTGTCTCCCGTTACCATCCGCCTAGACGCACCGGGGACCCCTACCCGAGATCCGCCGTTTTGACACCCAATTGGTGCTTTCATTGAGAGTTCCTCCGTCGTTGTGGAAGGATGCCTCATCCCGCTTTTTAAAGACGGCACTGTTAAAGAAGCTTTTGCCGGCCAAACTCTCCGCTAGGCGGTTTTCATGACCCTGTCGCCGGCCCCGACGATGACTTTGGTCATCAAAAGCAATTTCACGTTAACTCGAACTCGCCAGAAGTTAGATCCGGGGACTTCTTCCTTAAACGAGCTCTTGGATCGACGCCCGGGAGTCGCAGACTATGATCGATTGGGCCTAAACCCATCTGAGAGAGAAACCTCCGAGGTTACCCACCACGTTGTGTGGTAGAGGAACAAACGGCAAACTTCTTCTATTTAAGGACTAGCTACGTCCGATTCCCGATCCCTCCATGCCGGACCGCGGAGGAGAGGACGCCACTGCCCTGAACCTAAAGTCGCAGCGGGCTAGATTCATTGGACAACATCCAAGAATCCAAGCTTCCAAGTTCGAAGCCCTTGGCCCTTAAGTCTCAGATCGGGCAGGTTCCGATTTAATTCCACCCCCACCCAAACATAAGGATATCTCAAATTGCAAGAGCCCGCAAAAAAAGACACCATTATCGGGCCGATTCCTCCCGTTATGGAATAAAGGATGCCACAGGAGGACGAATCTCATTCTTTCGCAATAATTGCACGGACAACGGGATCTCAACGCTATAAGTCGCCGTGACATTCCACGCTTTTGGATTCGCCCGTAGTACAAAGATGTTGGATGGAAAGCCTGAAAACCAAGCAAGATTTTGGGACAATCCGCCTTGAATACAACCCACCAAAATAAAAGGGTGCATCATCGCCAGCACCGGTTAAATACAAGAAAGCAAAATCCTCTATAGGCATGGAACCATACCGAGGATGGCACAAACCTAAAATTATAGCGAGGGCCCACTCCAACTCATAGCCTTAGAGCATGTTGATACTACGGGGGGCCAAAAGGGCAAGAGCTTCTAGCTCTAGAGCACGCCCATGGATACCAAGAGGTATTAAATCTTAGACTTTCGGATCAAAAATATGGGAAACGAACACTCAGAGCCTTTGCAAGTCTACCAAGTAGCAAAATAAACCCATGGAGGACATGGCTTTACCTTTAATGCCGGATTTAACCTAATTCAACAGCCCGAGCACCCCCATTGGTCCTCGGGCTCGATAGTGGATTTCCCTTTACCAAGGTACTCATGGACGGTGGCAGCGGATTGAACCTCATTTACAAGGAAACCCTCCAAAAAGGAAATAGACGAGCGATTGAGCGAAGCACCACAACCTTTAGAGGATAACTACCGAAGCATGCAGAAGGGAAAATCACATCGGATGTGGTTTCCAGGGATAATTACAGGTCCGAGGAGGTCAGCCTGGGCCCGCTCGCAGCGGGAAACCACCTATTAGGGCGAGAGGCATTCCAATTTTTCAAGCTATACCCCATTATGGGTACATGAAGCTCAAAATGCCCGGCCCAACGGAATCATCACTTTAGTGACCATATAGCACGCCAAAATAAGACACCAGACCGCCCTTGAGGCACTATCCAAGCTCCTAGCGGCGAGGAACTCCTCGCTGCCCCACGGTGAATAGGGACGATGTGATACCGGGAAGAGATCCAAGTCCACCTCCTTTAAACCGCGGATAAATAGTCAAATTCCAATCCATCCCAAAACGGCCTCCATCGGGCACAAAAATCCGATGTAGACCCGACTAAGAGAATTCCTGCCAAAATTGGGACATTTTTGCTCGCACCCTTCGACATGCTAGGAATCCCACACCGCGGCCGAAAGCACAGCCTAAACATCCTAAAAGGATTCAAGCACCAAACAGTTTTCAACCCAAGAGAAAAGCATGGGAGAGGAGCTAGCAAACTATTGGAGGCCGGATTCATCGAGATATAAAACATCCGGACGCTAGCAAACCGGTGATGGTACCAAAGAAGGACAACCGCGCCTTATGCCATTCAAGGACCTCAACAAGGCTTGCCTAAAGGATCCCCCTCCCCACATCGATCAAATTATCGACGCCACCGCAGGACACGACAAATTTTCCTCGATGCATACCCGCTACCACCAAATTAAGATGGCAGAGCTGACCAAGGAACGGCATTCATCACCCATACGCCCATTCCGCTTCAACACAATGCCCTTTTGGGCTCAAAACGAAAATATAGGATGATTCGTATATGTCCTGCAAACCAGATCCAAAAACAGGGAGGAACGAGAATGTGGTCGCCAAAAGCAAGTATGTCGAACTCTAGTAGACGTTTGAGGCTCACATTTGATAATTCCAACATATGACATCAAGCTCAACTCGAAATGGCCATCACCAAAAAGCTTTTTGGGCTTCATTGTATCCGATAGAGGAATTGAAGCTAACCCAGCAAGATCCGAACTCACAATTGGATATCCCAAAAGACCTCAAACAAATACAAAATTGGTTGATGTGTGGCGTTTGCCGCTTTATCTCCCGCTTGGGAGAAAAGGCAACCCTTTATCGCTCCTCCGACGCACAACACTTGGGACGGATGCCTCCAGCCGGATCAAGAAATAAAAGCCATATTGGCAAAAACCGGTTCCCACCCCAACATGGGCGAACCAATGCTATTATATATCGCAACTCATCAAGTTAAGGCTCTTGTCGAACGAGAAACGGAGGACACAAGTTCCCCTTCAAAACCAGTTTACTACGTGTCCACTATCCTAACTCCATGCAAGTCACGACCAAGATTATCAAAAGATAGCGCCGTGTTGAGTGTTCGAAAGTACCCTCAAGTCTTAATGACATTATAAACAACCGCGACGGGGCCGGACGCCAAATGGGCCATTGAGCTCCTCCCGCTCGAATAACCTATAAGACGGTGAGCTATTTGTCGAAGTTTTCCGATTGCCGAATGGACCGCAACTCCCTAAAGAGTACGGCATATTCCAACGGATAATGCACTTCGACGGCTCCAAATGTTTCGTTCGAGTGGGCCATTCGACGCCCCAACCGGAGATACAGCCAATACGTACTCGGATAATGTATACAAACCCAACAACGCAAAACGAGGCCCTTCTACATGGTCTCCGGATGGCGTTCCATGGGCATTCAACGCCTAGAGGTGCGCGATTCAACCTGGATATCCCAAATAAATGGAGACTTTGATGCCAAGGATCCAAAATGGCAGCCTCGCAATGCCGCCCTAAACATGTCAACTCGGTTTGAGGGGCTCAATTTCACCATATAGCACGGATAACAACCAGAAGACGGTTGCACGACGGCCAAAGGCCCGATGGCCCCCCCAACATCTTCCTAGAGAGGGTTCAACCATCCGATTATGGAGGGAGAGTCCGAAATAACAACCCGACCCAACCGACCGCCCAAATCAACATTTCGATCCGGTGGTTCCGCCAATGAAATAACACCTCACCCACGAATAATGGTAGCTTTGTCAGACCCCGATCCTAAGTCACACCGATCTAGCATGTAACACATCATATCACTTTGCCTCACGCGGTATTCCCCGGTGTCGCCCATGGCCCGGACCCATGCCTTTTGCTCACGATATGATAGTGTCGTAGCATCCAATGACAAAGAACCCGGCCGAATGGCTAGTCGTGGAACCCAAAGCGGGCTTAACCTATGGGGAAGCATACATGAATCACATCGGCATGTCGGTCATCAACGATATATTCGGGGAGACGGCTAACAGACTCCAGACCCGGCTGTAGTAGGCAGGGACTAATAACACCGGACATTTTCGGGATGTATATAGAACGGCGGAAACACATGCCGCCCAAGTGTCCAAGAAAGGGGGCTAGGACTGTGAACCGGCAGAAGCGGATACCGCCGGAGGCACAGACACATTTCCCATAGGAGAGGCTGCCAAGGATAAACAACTAGTTTGGGGATCCCACACATACCAAGCATTTCAAACATACACACATTATGCTCAATATGCGGATACAACATGGCATCACAACATAACCTATGACTCAAATATTATCCATTAGGCCCGAGGAGCGAGATATTACAAACATGGTTCTCATGACCCAACACTCGGAGCATACAAGTCAAAGCACGGGCTAAACATGTCGGAAAGCATAACTATAAATGAAAAGGCAGAAGCTTGACTATCTACCGATTCCCCGGAGGGCACAAGATCGTATGAGGTAACAAGTAAACGTCAAGCCCACGTGGAACTACTAAGACCGACGCCCTCCAAAAACAATAAGCAAACGTGAGTACAATTGTACCAGAAGACTTACATCGTAACTAACTACATATGCATCATTATCAAAAGGGGGTGGAGTTTGACTACGCGCCATTTGACTGTGGCTATCCAACTACAACGCAAGTAACCTTTTGAGGTTGACACAGTCCACATATTCACCATATCAATACACCACTATGGACCCCCCCCGCCTCCCACGGAACGCCATCCATAGCACTCACGCTATCTTCTTTTAGAGATCCACTTTCACTTGTCTATGAACGATATAGGCAACCGAAGTCCTTCTCCGTGGACACGCTATTCAATAGATCATATTAAACCTCAGGGTACTTCACACACGCTCACCACTTTACCGCCACAACGACATGTACGCAACCTTCCAAAAAGCCCAAAGGGTGTGGCCACGGCCACCTAAACACTCAAGTCCCTAGTCCAGTTTATCGCCTTTCGGTTCCATCCGCAGAGAGTCCGCCGAGGTTTCATACACCCAACGATTGTGGGGTTCCCAGATACCAAACGGCACTCGGTACACCCCATTTGCCACCGCAACACAACCCACCCCTAAGGTCACGCATGCGGCCCCAAAGATGCTACAAACACCAAACTACGGAACTCCCGGACCGAGGACAAGGGTGGTTAAGAAGGAGAGGGTCAATTAAGATCCCAATGCGTGGTAGTAACTGTTTATGGATCACAAACAGAACTCAGCCGAGGACGGTTTAATGAGACAACCCACCATGTACTCCTACATGGCCTCTCACCGCTATTTTACCAAATCGTGTTCCACACTTAGCTCACACACAATAGGACATGTTCACACAACCATTCCAATTCCCCGAATCGCCGACTCAACTCTAAGCAATAGCAGCATGACAAACAAGCATAAATGAGTAGGCACAACATGGCTCAAACAATTCCTACCATGCTAGTGGGTTTCATCTAATTATTGGAATGACAGTCATGCAAAGGATCAAGGGGTTCACTACCCAGAAGAACAATGAGTCGCTTTGTTGTCCTAATGCAGTAAAAAAGCAGGAGCGAGAGTGGGATTATATCGAATGAAAAGGGGTTTTGGTTTTCCCGCACTTCAAGATAATATAGTTCTTCAATAGTGTCATCAACTCATCGCTTGGACATCGCTCACCGGGAGGGGACAAACACCGCAATGAGAAAGAACACAATCAATGAATGCAATATGATGCATGATCATGTTAAGGAACTGAATTCACCTAATGCAATATCTAGCCAGTTAATTGGAGGAACTCAAGCAAGAACAAATTCCAACCCAGATGCTAGTTCATAAGTTACCCTAATCATGATTCATCCTATTCAGTGATGTTAACTTGTTCAAACATGCATGATCATGGCATAAACAGATTCTTCATATTTTTCTGATCATTTTTCATATATAAATTATTTTCCGAAGTTACGGTTCAATTTTATGATTTATTGAAGTTTAGGGCATTTTCTCAAATTTCCAAATATAAATAAATCCGAGAAAAGGTTAATCCGGCCAAGATGACATCGGGTGACGCGAGGTCAAAGGCGCCAAGTCCGGTCAAACCCGACGCTTGGGACCCGACGCCCGTAACAAGGGAAGAGGCTGACTAGTGGGTCCGGCCAACGATGACCGGGCAAAGTCAATGCCGATAGGCCCCCCAGATTAGTACTAATCTAACGGAAAAAAACAATTAATCCGCACCGGGGCCCAATGTCAAAGAGAGGGGAATTAGTGCTAAAATGGCCGCCGACTTAATTCCCAACGGTGACTAAAC
>JAHIAM010009941.1:0-21236 GCA_021605205.1 Aegilops longissima | reverse complement strand
AGGTTGATGGCCCTTTACATATATCCATGCATATGTAGTGTAGTTCTTGTTTAAGTAGTACTTTTGATGAGTACTCACGGTTGCCTTGTTCCCTTTTCCCTACTCTACTCGACCATTGCTGCAACCTGACGATGGAGCCCAGAGCCAGACGCCACCGCCGATGACGAGTACTACACCGAGGTGCCTACTACTACGCAGCAGCCTCCGACGATATCACTGTGAGTAGCTAGGAGGATCCCAGCAGAGGCCTGCTCCTCTTCGATCCAGATCCTAGTTTGTGCTAGCCATCTTATGGCAACTCGCTTAACTTATGTCTCAGATTAGATATTGTTGCTTCCACGACTCGCTATGATCGAGCACTTGTATTCGAGCCCTCGAGGCCCCTGGCTTGTATTATGATGCTTGTATGACTTATTTTATTTGTAGAGTTGTGTTGTGATATCTTCCCTGAGTCTTGATCTTGATCGCATACATTTATGCGCATGATTAGTGTACGATTGAATCGAGGGCGCCACAAGTTGGTATCGAGCCGATCGCCTCGTAGGAATCCCCTTCCACACCCTTGGCCAAGTCGAGTCTAGACATTGCAAAAACTTTTACTAACTTGGTTGTGTGCCTTACGGGCCCACGCCGCCATCGGGTGGTACTAGGATCTTTTACCTCGACCTTTACTCCGGACTCAACTCTTCTACTCGGGTTAAACGATTTTACTAACTAACACTAGGATCCCGTGACCACATTCACCCCAAAGTTGGATAAAGCCATAGTTGTTTCTTGAATTGTATTTTGATCAATTTCCACACCGCCATTTGACTCCTTTGAAACGCCTTTTGTTTTCATATGGAACCCACGAGGCAGGTCGTGGCGCCACATGACGGCCATTGGTGCTCGGGATCACTCGCGTGCTAGCCGAGATGATGACCCATCCGGTTATCGCTGGCACCCTGAGTACACCGCCTATGAGGAGTACCAGACTATAACCAGAGCAGTACCGCCGCCATCGCCCACCTCTACTCTCGGAGTATGACTCCACTATCGTGCTGCACACCGCACATGGTGTTGGGGTGACTATCGATATGGCAGTCCACGATGCCGTTTATGCTGCTCGACACGCCTTCGTGCGAGTATCGAGAGTTGGACACCTCCTTCAGTACATTGCTATCGCTGGCTCGATGTTGGTGAGGAGGGTTACTACACCGCTGCCTACTCCATCGTCACCGAGAGCCCTTCTACCATCGTAACTTTGTTCTCGATGTCGATGGGCTGGATCGAGCTAACCGAGTTTTCGCCACGAGTTGTACATCACCCGTCAGACCTTTACTGCGTTCCTCGACGCTGATGCACCCCTTTGTCGATCCAGAGAGCTGCCGCGATCTACCCAGCCAGACCGTGATGCCCAGGTGGTCGGTTGGCCGACGGGAGGCTACTCTCCCAAGACTTGGCCCTCTTCTCGCCACTTGACGCCGGATTCAGCACTGTAGTATCCGCGCCCCTGTGTCACCGACGTGGAGGACTATCCGCCGCCACACTACCAGCTTTCAGTTACATAAATACCTCCACAGATCGCTGGGACTGATGTAGACTTGCTTGTTAGTGTTAGATGCATTCGCCATGAGCTCCGTGTCGCCTATGATGTCTTAGTCTATGTAATCAACTCTATGTATCGAACTCTATGCATGATCCCTTTGTAAGATATGCCGACTACTATGTAGTTCCTATCGTGTCGCTTTCATTATGCATGTTTCATCATGAATGATTCCTTGTCCTTTGCTTAATTTCTCAAATGCTGAACTACCCTCGTTATATATTAGCAGGATGGTTAGGCCACTGGTCGTGGTCGTGATGGCAACTTCCCACCACCGCCTCGAGTACATGGCTGGTATGATCCAACAGCTTGAGATGAATCGCCACCATGGAAAACATGATGGCTCAGCTTCTCGCCCCAATATGAACCAAAGACCAACACAACAACTCAAGGATTTCATATGCCTCAACCCCAAGCAGGTACCGCAGCTCAACCCAGCCCCGGATGTCGATGATCGCCCGTGACATCACCTATGAGATGGAGTCTCATGATGTAGCCCCCGCCAGCTATGTCACTTTTGCTTCCTTCTTCTTGAAGGGACCCGCAGCTCAATGGTGGGACAGCCACAGCGATTTCCGCCAGCTTGGAACACTCATCACCGCCAGACTTCCAAGTTGCTTCCGCGCCCGCTTCATCCTCAAGGAGTCATGGACCGAAGAAGCGTGAGTTCCGCAACTCACCCAAGGCAACAAGACTGTTGAAGCTTATCAACAGAGTTCTCGGACTTGTCTCGCTATGTCAAGAGGATATTGCAACCGATGCACGCAGACAAGAGAAGTTCCGTGACGGCCTACAAGTCGACATCAAGCTCGTGACTTAGTGCACGATTTTGCCGATTTCGCCACCTTGGTGAACAAAGCTATCAATGTCTAAACTGGTCTCGCAGGAATACCAGAGCTCTAACAGCGCACTCGTGACACGGGCTCATCTTCGGCCCGCCCTCGCAGGCTGTAAGATATGGATTCCCAACAGATGTACCAAATTAATGCACCTGCTCCAAGGCAGAACTATGTCGCACTCGCCCGCTTACTTCAACTAAGCAGCCAAGCTTCCAGCTCCACCACCCCAAGCTCCTGCTCCCACTCCCAATAATGGTTTGTGCTTTAGGTGTGGACAACCAGGCACCGCATAGAGAATGCAACTGTAACTGTAATCACCGTTCTTCCAGAGACCTGGCCGTGGAAACACCCAGCCCCGCAACAACACCGCTAAGCCTTATGGTCGAGCTCAAGCCAACCACATTGATCTCAACGGCCCAAGACCAGCCTCGCACTATGATGGGTACACTTCTCAGAATTCAGATCAGATCTGCTTTATTCGATTCAGAGCATCGATTCATTCATGTCAAGACTTGCGATACAAGCACGACGTTATGTGAGGAGATGAACTCTTCGGTAGTGGTAAAACCCCTTGGGACAATGTCAAACCTCCATGGTTGGCGCCGACGCCCTGCGGAAATCGAAGGGCTGGAATTCTATGCCTCCCCATTATCCTCAAGACGCCTAACATCGACCTCATTTTGGGATGGATTGGTTGAAAGCGATACGGCCAATCGCTTATGCCACTAAGACCGCCCATCTGCTACACCCTTCGATGAAATAATAAGCTACAATGCTCGTTCGTTCAGATGCCGAGGCAAGGCTCTATGCATTGAATGCATTGAACGCCGCACCCTCGAGGGCATTGAAAACATTCCTGCTGCTCATGATTTCCAAGACGCTTTCCTCAAGAACTTCCAGGATTCCCCTGCTAGAGCTGTCGAATCTGGCCATCGACTTGAAACCGTGCACCACTCCTATAGCCAAGTTTACCCTACAAGATGCCGCCGATGAACTCCTTGAGCTAAAGGAGGAAATCGACAAATCTCTTCAAAGTGGTTTCATTCGCCAAGTTGCTTCCTTGGGGAGCACCTTCTCTTTGTCAAGAAGAAGGATGGGACAAACCGATTGGTCCAAGACTACCGCCCCTATAAATCAAGCTACCATTCGAATAAGTATCCTCTTCCTGATCAATGATCTTTATGATCAACTGGCTGGTTCGCCGTTGTTCTCAAACTCGACTTGAGGTTGTTACCACCAGATCCGTTCGTGAGGAGGATATCCCCAAGACCGCATTCGTGACTCGTTATGGTTCTTACGAGTACACCGCCATGTCTTTCGCTTAACCAATGCTCCAGCTACCTTCTCTCGCCGATGAACTATATATTCATGGATTACCTCGACAAGTTCTTCGTGGTTTATCCGATGATATCCCGATCTTTTCCAAGAATGAAGAAGAACATGCTGAACATCTTCGCCTTTGTGCCGAAAAGCTATGAGAGCATCAACTTTATGCCAAGTTCTCCAAATGTGAATTCCGCTTCCCGGCGACCTATCTCGCACGCCATCTCTAAGGATGGTATTGTCCAACCCCGAAAGAGTTCAGCTATTCTCGATCGACTCCTCCAAGAACGCATAAGTCGAAGTTTTCGGTCTCGCCAGCTATTGCCGCCAATTCTCGAGAACTTCTCCAAGATTGCCAGCCTCTAACTAACCTGCTGTATAAGGGCGCCAAATTCCAACGGATGATAAATGTCGAAAGTTTCCAGCACTCAAAGACAAGTTGACTTCTGCCCCAAAGGTTAGCTCCTCCCGATACTAAGAAGGACTTTGTCATTTATCGCGACGCTTCCCGCCAGGATTAGGCGGTGTCCTAATGCAAGAGCGCAAAGTGGTTGCTTATGCCTCGACAGCTGGCGCCTCACGAAGAGAACTACCCAGTTCACGACTCGAGCTTGTTGCTGCTATTCATGCGCTTAAAGCAAGCTTACATTACCTACTCGTAATCGCTATGAGATCTTCACCGACCACCAAAGTCTGAAGTATTTGTTTACTCAGCCAGACCTGAACCTCCGCTCACCGAGATGGATGGAGACTGCTAGCATTTTGATTTGGTATTTCCTATACGCAAGGCTAATGTAATGGCTGATGCCTTGAGCCGCAAGTCTTATCAAGAACCACCTTCAGTTCACAAAGTTCAGCCCCCACTTGTTGAAGAATCTAAAGCTGAACCTCCATATTGTTCCTCCGTGCACTCGCCCTCCTCCGAGTTCCGCAAGATGAATCTCCGTGTTGTTTCCTCAGGTTCCTCTATACCCTGGCTGTTGAACCCGATCTCGTGGCACCATAAAGACAATGCAGGATTTGACTCTAAAGTCTACAAGATTAAGCACGACCTCAAAGAAGGAAATCCTCATTCTTCACTATTGTCGATGATGGCGCCTTTGTACTTCAAAGGCCGCCTAGTGGTGCCGTAAGAAGGAAAACCTGAATATGACTCGTAAGGTTATGAAAGAAGCTCATGATACGCCTAAGTATCCATCCTGGTAGTATGAAGATGTATCAAGACATTCGTTAGAGATTCTGGTGGTCTAATATGAAGCAAGATATTGCTCGCTATGTTACATCGAGTGTGACGCTTGCTTGTCAGATCAAAGGAGAACATCAAAGGCCCGCCGAACTCGCAACCTATCTCTATTCCTGAATGGAAATGGGACCATGTTGAAATGGACTTCACACCGGATTTCCCAAATCGCAGTAAAGGTAATGATGCTATTCTTATCGCCATTGACCGCTTTCTAAAGTTGCACATTTTCAAGCGGTCAAAGAAATGATCATCGCTAGCCAGCTTGCAACTCTCTATATGTCCGTAATTGTTTCACTTCACGGTATTCCACGGGTTATCGCTCGACCGTGGCAGCTTATTCACTTCAAGATTCGGGCAAGTTTTCAAGAAGCTATGGGGACTCATTTATCTTTCAAGATCGCTTCATCCGCAGTCTCAAGGGCAAGTTGAACATGTCAATCAAGTCTCAAGACATGCTTCGAAGCTTGTGTCGCTTTCTTCGCAAGAAATGGAGGAATCTCTCCCAGATGCTGAGTTCTCTTATAATAATAGGTATCAAGCTAGTCTCAAGATGGCCCCTTCAAGTGTTATATGGACGAAAGTGCTCAACCCTCCGAACTGGTCGAATCGGGGAACGCCCACTCTTCGTCCGGATATTATCCAACATGCCAAGAACAAGTCCGCATTATTCGCGAGAATCTCAAGACTGCCACCACGCTAAAAGAGTAATTATGACCGCTATCATAAAGACATGGTCTATCAACTCGGCGAAAGGCCTATCTTCGCTACACCAATGAAGGGTGCTCACCGCCGGATCAAGGGCAAGATAGCTCTCGCCATATTGGCCCATTCACTATTCTCGAAAGGCGGAAAAGTGGCATATCAATCTGAGCTTCCGAACCTTTCTCGTGTTCACGATGTGTTCCACGTGTCACAACTCCGACGCTGTTTCAAGGACCCAATCCGAAAGCAAGGGACCATGAAGTGCTCGAATTGCAACAGACCTCTCCTATAAAGAGCATCCGTCCGCATTCTCGACTAAGCTGAACGCCGCACACGCCGGCTGCATCAAGTTCCTCAAAGTCCAAAGGGTCGAATCACTCAAGACGGCCACCGGGAACGCGAGGATCGCCTTTCAGATGAATACCCCGACTCTTTCCTTTCTACCTCCTAAATCTCGGACGAGATTTCTGTAGTGGAGGAGATTTGTAACAACCGGATAATTAAGCTACAGAATCCTCGCTAATGATGCCACGCCACCTCTAAGCATCGTGATTAAACTCACGCTGATTCAACCCGTTCAAATTCAAATTGAAAACATAGGCAAACAATAAAAGTTTTCAAAATTAAAACTAAAATGTTCGGGGTTGTCAAATATTACAAAGTTAATTATGGTGGGTGCACACATTTTGTAAGTGTCCGGATATTTTAAATAAATTAAAATAGAAAAGAAAAAAATAAGAAAAGCAAAATAAAACAAAAAGGGAGAGGGGAGAAACCCCATCGGCTCAATCGCCAAGCCCACTGGCCCAGCCGGCCAGCCTCGCCCGCCCACCCTCACCCCTTATCCTTCCCCGGTCGGCAAACCCTAGCCGACCGCCCCATTTCCCGATCCCTTCTCCTCCTCCCCGCTGATCTGGATCGGGCCGCCTGATCCTGCCGCTTCGACGCCGGGCACCTGCAGCCCCGCCCCTCACCTCCTCCTCCTCCTCGACTCACACAGAGGCGCCTGAGCCTCGTCAGCCTGGGCCGCCTTCGACGACCACCTCGCCAGATCCGCCTCCGAGCGCCTCGCCTCCTCGCCGGCCGCCTGACCGCCCCGAGCCCGCTTCCCGAGACCCTCGCGCCCCCGTGAGCTCTTCCCCTGTGGATCGCCTCTCCTCGTCTCTCCCCGAAGGCCACCACTGCCTCTGTCGCTGTTCCAGGCCACTGGTTTCTCTCGCCTCCGCTGCCGGGCCTCTCGCCAAGGCTGGGACTTTCCGCCTGCCTCCCTCTCCTTCTCGCCACCGAGCCCGGAACGTGTTTCGCCTCTCTCTTCTTCTCGCTCAATTGCTGCTCTCGGCGAGCACGCTGCACCCGAGGGCCGCTGCTGCCGCCACGCTGGTTGCGCGCTGCCGCACTTCGCGCCCCTCGCCTCTGCCCTGCCACTTCGCCCTCAGAAGGCTTCCCGCCGGGATCCAGAACTCCTATCCACAGATCCGCCGCCGCCGCCGCTGCTTCCGCCGAAGTCCGGCTGTGTTCTTACCATCATGGACGCGCGCCCTTCCCCATTAGAACGCTTGCCGCTGCGCTTCTTTTGGTCACGGACGACGATTTCGGCGAGGTCCTCTAACGCCGCCGCCGACGGGTTTATCGGGGCCACCGGTCATCAATTGGGGCCTAGGGGGTCTGGCCATTAGCATTGACTCCAGCCACCAGCCGATCGACTGCCTCGACACCTACATGGGGACCCCACCCCCATAACGTTAAATTAAATAAATTTGATTAATAAAATGAATAAATTAATTAATTAATTAATTAATTAATTAATTAATTAATTAATTTAATTAACTCATTAATTAACCTAATGGCTAATTAACCCAATTAACTAATGCTAATTAAACTAAACTAGGTAATTAGTTAAACAAATACCCATTTAACGGACCCACATGACAGTTGACCAAGTCAACCTCGTTGATTGCCTGACGCCAAGATGACATCATGCCGACATCATAAATTCATTTTCTCAATTAATTAATTAATTAATTAAATTCAGTAAATTAATAAAATCTTTAAAAATCATATCTTTTAACCGAATTCGGATTAAAATATTTTCAACATGAAAGTTGCTCGTAACGACGAGACAAACCGATACACAAATTGCTCGTCCGCCACGCCCCCTAACCTATCGAACTCTGCAACTTTCCTCCGCCCTTCCGCTCAAAACACTAAACACCGAATACTTTCCTGATGTTTCTTAACCAAGCACTCACCTCATACCACGTTAGGGCACGCCTAGCATCGCTATTTGTCATGTCATGCATCGATATGCATCTGCTTACATGTTATTCATTGTTTGTTCCTCTTCTCTCCAGAGACTAGGAGACCGACGCCGCCGCCGCCTGGGCTCGACCACGGTGTTGACGACCTCTCTCTTGCTGTGAGCAACCAGCAAGCCCCCTTGATCACCAGATATCGCTTACTTTTCTCTATACCGCTTGCATTAGAGTAGTGTAGCATGTTACCGCTTTCGATACTCCTATACCGCTGCATAGCCTCGTCTTGTTACTATCAAGTTGTTACCTTACCGCAATCCTATATGCTTAGTATAGGATGCTAGTACATTCATCTGTGGCCCTACATTCTTGTCCGCTCACCGTATATATTATCGGGCCGTGATCACCTGGAGGTGATCACGTATATACTATATACTTTATACATGATACATGTGGAGACTAAAGTCGGGTCGGTCGATGGAGCACCCGCGAGTGATTCACTGATTGGGGGCTGAAAGGACCTTTGTCCCGCGGCCTCTCGATGGATCTTTGTATGGAGCGATGTGGCAGGTTGAGACCGCTTAGAGAGAGGTGGCCTGCCTGTTCGGGCGCTCATGATACTTAACACGCTTAACGAGATCTTGGTATTTGATCTGAGTTGGCTACGAGTTTATACGCACTAACCATCTACGCGGAGTAGTTATGGGTATCCCGGCCGTGGTATCACCGGCACTTCGTGACGCCACGATCGAGCGGCGCTGCCGATTGGACCGAATGCCACTAGGCTAGGTCTGCTCCGTCACAGACGCAACGCAGTGTGTGTCAGTATGGCGGGCCTGCACTTCGCTTAGGTTTAGACCGCGCGGCTGGCCTCTCCTTGAGCCTAGGTAGGGCTGCGACGTGTTGATCTTCCACGGCCGGGCATGACCCAGAAAGTGTGTCCGCCAAATGGGATCAAGCTGCTGGTAAGATGGTGCACCGCAGGGAAGTTAATGTATTCAATAGCCATGATCTTCGGAATGTGACGACTTGGAGTTGTACCTTGAGCTTATGACAACTAGAACCGGATACTTGATAAAACACACCTTCCAAGTGCCGATATAACCGTGGTCGCTTCTCGTGGATATGAGAAGGGATCGCTGGTAGGATTATTGCTATGGATGTTACTTGGAGGACTTCAGCATCACATCTTCACCATCTGCAAGACAGTGACCGTGTTTAGTCTTCAAGACTAGCTATCCCTCTTATTCTAGCATTCTGCAGCTCACCCCACCGATATGGCCCTTTACACATATATCCATGCATATGTAGTGTAGCTCCTTGCTTGCTAGTACTTTGATGAGTACTCACAGCTTGCCTTGTTCCCTTTTCCCTACCTCTACTCGATTGTCTGCAACCAGACGATGGAGCCCAGAGCCAGACGCCACCGCCGATAACGATTACTACTAATCGAGGTGCTTACTACTACGCACGCAGCCGACCGACGACACACTCAGAGTAGCTAGGAGGATCCTGCAGAGGCCTGCCCTCTTTCGATCCAGATCCCAGTTTGTGCTAGCCATCTTATGGCAACTCGCTTAACTTATGTCCTGATTTTAGATATTGTTGCTCACGACTGCCTATGATCGAGCACTTGTATTCGAGCCCTCGAGGCCCCTCGGCTTGTATTATGATGCTTGTATGACTTATTTTATTTGTAGAGTTGTGTTGTGATATCTTCCCGTGAGTCTCTGATCTTGATCATACACATTTATGCGCATGATTAGTGTACGATTGAATCGAGGGCGCCACAATGGCATAGTCATGACCATTTTAGTGAACGCCACCCATTGTATGACACCTCGAAGAACTTTATTTTCCCATGACGTGTTCCGCATTGTCCCAAAATTTTGTGACATCTATATCGATGATATTGTTTCCACATATGTAATTATGAATGTGAGGAATACCTCTTGTTCTTGTTGTTGCGCATATAGTTTCGCATGCCACTTGGCAAAAAAGGAGAATAAGGCATATAGTCGCTACATTTTCTTGAATTTACGTACCAAATGGTATTGCCCGATCATAGAGCATGTGCACAAAGAAACATTTTTCCTTACTAAGCAGTCAATCGTATACCCACCATAGTATGTCGAATTTCACTAAAAGAAGTGTAAATGGGTTCAAAACTTATCCTAAAAGCAGCGAATGAGATTACTTGACTTTCAAGTGCAAAACATCCACCTTGTGGGCTGAATTTGAGAGTCCTCCTGTCGTGGCAAGCGGGACTATTTCTTGGGTTTGTACGCCTTCACGCATAAATTTGAGTATTTGTGGGTCAAGAACAGACCAGATGGCAAAGTTATGACCGCTTATGAACAACGGTCCATTATATGGCACTCCTTTAAATAACTTCATTTTCTCGTCGCGATTCGCGTTGTCTCAAAATTTTGTGGCATTGACATCAAGATATTGTTAACACATATGTGTTGATCAATGCGAGGAATACCCACTTGTTCTTTGCTATCTCGCACAGATTTCGCCATGCCACCGGGCAAAAAAGGAAAATAAGTCCGATGGTCGCTAGATTTTCATGAATTTACTACCAAATGGGATTGCCCTGATCATAGAGCATCTACACAAAAAATGTTTGTTCTTACCAAGCGGCTAATGTGTATACCCACCATAATCTGTCGAATTTCACCCAAAGGAAGTGCAAATGTTTTCAAAATCATGTCCTAAAAGTTATGTGAATGATATTCTTTGACATTCGAGTGAAAAACTCCAGCTAAGAGGCCAATTTGAGGGTCCTCCTGGGCTCCTCGCGAACCGGAGTATTAGTTGGGTTTCTTGGGTTTGCACTCGTCAGAATTTTGAGTACTTGTGGGTCGTCAAGCCTCCTTATGGCAAAGTTATGACCGCTTTTGTGAACACCTATCCATTATATGGAACTCCTAGAAAGAACTTTATTTTCTCGTTACATATTCCTGCTGTGTCGCAAAATTTTGTGACATCGACATTTAGGATTTCTTTCCACATATGTATTGTTCAATGCGAGGAATACCTCTTGTGTTTTGCTGCCAGCACAAACTTTACGACATGCCACCGGGCGCAGAAAAGTAGAATGAGGCTTATAGTCGCTAGATTTTCTGGAATTTACGATTTAAATGGGTTTGTCCCGATCATAGAGCATGTGCACAAAGAAATGTTTGTCCTTACCAAGCGCCTTAATGTGTATACCCACCATAACATGTTGAATTTCACCCAAAGGAAGTGTAAATGCGCATAAAAACTTGTCCGGAAAGCGGCGGACAGGATTATTTGACTTTCATGCAAAAGTCCACCTTTGGGGCCAAATTTTGTGTTCACTGGTCTCCTAGCAAAAGCGGGAGTATTTCTTGGTTTGTACGCTGTCATGACTATTTTGAGTACTTGTGGGTCGTAAACAGACCAGATGACAAATTTATGACCATTTTAGTGAGCACCTATAGTGACCCAACCTCAAACGGTCAAGTTCTCGTATGTGTGCCATCCTCGATCGGTATGCTAGCACACACAGACATCAACGATATATCAAAGTGCAATCACATGTATAAATAACGAAACTGATATATACCTCATAAGTCTCAACGGAAACAACCGATCGGGTGTGGAGTCCCATCAACGCCAACGGCAAGTTGAGTGTAGACCGTGAATCTCACAACGTAACTCTTGCCCATCGAGAAGTTCTTGCAACATAAGACGTTGCAGCCATGTAGGTTAGTACATTGAATGTACTAGCAAGTCACATCATAAGGATAATTAACCTATTTGTACATGCAATTTGGCTGGTGGAAAGCTCTAAGTTTAGTTTTGGATAAAGCTAGTTTTTCCTAGAATAAAAAATATTATTCTACTACTACAAATAGCATAGGATGAGTTGCCAAACCCAACTCAATCCATTTCCAAAGTTTCATTTAAAACCCAAAGAGCTTAAATTAAGAGTGACGAGATCTCCCAAAATTTCCACTACTAGATGCTCAAGCTCTCCGTAACGGGACACAGCTAATCCATTAAGTTTTAACATATTGCGTAGGTTTCATGATTGTTCCCCACAAGACTCGGTCGCTTCCCTCGGAAGTTCTCCCACCGCATGCTTGAGAACAGGATGATCGAGACATAGTCTTTCAAAATTATTCCCTTTAACCCACGGATAGGCTGGTACACCTACTCATTCTACATCCGCTAGCCTATCCCTAAGAGGTCACACTATCTACTCAACTAAGCCAGAGCCAATATTGGCTTGTGGCTACACACGGAAACTTCTAGACATGAAAACACGCTCGATCCCTTTGTTCCCGAAATAATCAGACTCTAGTGGTGCACCACCATGGATTTCCCAACGATTCGCCACCATTCAAACCAATTTTCACCAGATAGTTCATTTTAGTCTTGGTCCTGATTACAACTTTGTTACTCAAGTCTCGCCATGAATACTTCCCAATCCACGCCTACATTTTGCAGGCGAAATAAACTTACACGGTGGTGACAAGGTTGTATGGTGCAGATCTACCTCAAATGAACTACTAGGTAAACACATAGCCATCCGCAAATTTTTTCCTACCATGCAATCCTACCGAAAGGACTAAATGCGAAATAAAACTTGGCTCAGAATAAAACATATCGCCTCAGAATTTACTTAATACTCCCTCCATTCCTTTATGTAAGGTGTATTATTTTGGCATGGTGACCAAGGCAAATAATTATAGACGTGTTAGGACAAAATTACCCCGCAAGTAAATCGTGAGTCAAGGAAAGTAATAGAGACATGCAATCGACAGAGAGATAGTTTCCTTCTTTGATACAAGGAGAGATACGAAAATCAAGAAAGAGACACTTTCCTCTTCTCGACGGATAAAAAGGGAAATATGTGGATTTAGAAGAAATGCACCTTACATTGTGAAATTTTGTCAAAAACAAATACACCTTATATAAAGGAACAAAGGAGTAGAATTATTCGTCACCTCGATGAAAATCTATAAAGTCAAACATTGCACTCACATAAGTAGTCATTTCAAAGAACCAAATGACATCCCACATGAAAAGACTCAGAAATCCAAATGAAAACACAACACACTTAACTATCATAAAAATATTCTAAGTGCAAAACAACATATGGCATGGGTTAAAAGTGATGTGAACTATTGTGCATAATAGTCATACTAGTACAAATATTAATGGACAGATCCTAGTGTGTGAAAAATATTATGAGAATGGTCCAAGTGATAGGGTTGGGCTACAATGACTAATTGCAAAAATAATCAACTCAAACTGAGCTATGTTCTAGGAGATATGGCCATTTGAAGTTTGTATTCAAATCTAAATAATTTCAAATTTGAATCGCAAAATTTACAAAATGACACCACTAGACAGATCTAATCAGACTAAGAGTTTGACACTAGTTTCATCTAATTTGGATCTACGGCTAAAAAGTTGTGACTACTCGACGCTGAGGGACTAATCTGTGATAAAAGGGACTAAACAAAGGAGCTTAAAACATAGCGATCAGGCCCTCGGCTAGGTGGCGGCTTATGGTGGCTGAGCAGCATTCAGGCTTAGGCTGAACGATGGACGCCCAGCAATTAATGTAATAAAACAAATCTACAACTAACTAAAGAAAACCAAAAATCAGTTTAATTAAAACCGATCGATTTAAACAAACCGTGGTTAACCAATCTAATACTAAATAAATAAAAACTAAACAAACGTATATGAGGTTCACTTACGGTGACGATGACGATGAATAGGGACGGCGGCGCTTAGGCCAGCGGCGGACGGGCGGCGGGTGCGGTGGCTTCCGCGATGGGGAAGAAGGCGACGGGACGAGCGCGACGAGGGGGTCGCTATGGTGGTGGCGGCGAGTCGTGGTGGTCGGACGGGCAGAGCAAAGGGTGGTGGCTCCATGTTCCGGCGAGGACACAGTCGCCGTGGTGTCGCTCGTGGTCCCTTAGGGCAAAAACTATGTCAACTGGATGAGACTCAAGAAGTTACGGAGGTTGACAAAAGAAAATGAAGGTAGGGGAGGTACGTGACGGAACTCCGACGAGATCCAACGCGCGTATGGCCGCCACGGGTGGTGGAGGTGAAATGGAGTGGCATAATGGAGAGAGGGGCCCGGGTTTATATAGGCGCGGAGAGGGTGCTCGGGTTGTGGGTGTCGGTCGAATGACACCTATGGGATCACCGATCCCATCTATGGTTGGGCGATCTGTTGTGCAAAGAGCAGGTCTAGGAGCCAAGACAAAGATCGCTTACCTGTGTTCAGCCGCCAAGATGCGTAATACCCTAGTCCTGCTTTGGTGTATGTATTTGAGTGTTCTTGAGTTCTTGAGCTAGCTATGGTGCGGTCTAGTCCAAAAGATCCTAATCCTTCTCCTAGACGCCCGGCCTCCTTTTATAGACAAAAGGGTCGCCACAGGGAACACAAGAGGTGGAAAGGTTTACAAGACAAGCTTATCGCTTTCATTACGGGAAAAGACGATTAAATGCACCTCGTGTGTCCTGCTGTTTATTGGGGATGGCAACGAGGCCCGCCACGCCTGTCGCCGCCCGCCTTTGCTCAAACACGCCCGTGCCAACGATGCATGTTGCGCCATGTAGGCTAGCAGTGCTGCTGAGATGGCGGGTGGTAGGGTCTTCACGAAGATCTGCATGCCACCACGCAGTGCTTGCTGAGTTGGTTTAGAAGCCGCGACGCCGCCACACACGCGCTCCCAGCTGGTTGGGCTGGCAGCTGAATGGGAACGGCGGTGGAGTCTTGGCGACGCGAAGTCTGGTTGTGGCCTCGCAGTGCCTCAAGAAGGGTCTCGCTGGGCCCCGCAAGGGTCTTGCCACGGATCGATGCCCCCGCAAGGATCTTGCCGGGGTTCATGGATTTCTCGCAAGGATCTTTGCCGAGGATCGCTGCCTTCGTCCTCATATCATCTTGAGTGCCTATGATGTTGACAAAGATCTGCATGCCATCATGGAGGTGCATCCCAGCCTTAGTCCAATGTGGTTTGTTGGTGGTGTTGGAACCCTTGGGCTCAAGGGTGGCGCCTCGCTGCGCCAAGGAAGTTGCCCCGCAAGGGTCTTGCCGGGGAGTCCACCTTGCCTCTTGCTTTTGTGTTTCTTGGTCTTGGCGCCGCTTCCTGCCTCGTGCTCTTGGCCGAGCGCTCGTGTTTTTACGCTCGCTTCCTTCTGCTTCGCTAAGTGTGGCGCAGGGCCTCGACGCCGCACAAGTAGAGGGGTAAAGAGGATAGCCCTACTTTTGTTTTACCGACAGAGCCCCGGTCTGGTCCACATAAGCGTAACGCGTTGTTGGGCCGGGCCCTGAGTGGTGCACGGCAGCGGGCGGATTTTAACCGCACAATTCCTTTTCGCAGTGCTTCCCCACGACCTGCTGAATGCACGACGCAGGGTCGCGGCGTGACGGGGCGGTTGCTGCCCTCATGCGCCACATCACAGAAGAGGCGGCTCGTGGCTTCCCCATAAAAGAGGGAGACGCAGGGCACGACTCATTTATCGAGTGGACTTGGGTCGTGGCCTTCGAGGCGCCTGGCCCGCGATCACAGGTGGAAAATGGTCGCCCACTTGTCCCCTTGATTTCTGCTCGCCCCACGTGTCTTCCATGCCTTGAAGATGGCAGGAGGCAGGCGCTGGCCTTGAATGACGAGGCGGAAACCGGCCGCGCTGATTTAAGCATGGTCGGTCTCGATTCCCTCGCGCCTTGATGGCTGGATTGGCTGAGCGGGCGGCGAGCCCGACCCGCCCTTTATAATAAGGGAGGGGATGGCACCTCAATCTTTCACCATCCGCCTCTTTCCACCTTGGCTTTTTCTCTTTTTTATGGCGAGAGGGCGCGCCGGTGATTCGACGGTGGCGCCGAGGGTCTCCGCCAACACGCGCCTCCTTCCCAAGAGCTGGTGGTGGCGGAGCCGGCCTCGAGGGGAAGGGGAGGAGGCGAGGCCGAGGTCGCTGTGGCGCCGGGGAAGAGGAGCACAGGACGGTGCATCGGCCTCGCCGGCCGGCGTCCCTCCCCAATGGAGGGCCATGTCGGAACCAGCCCTGAGTTCTTCATCGCTGCACTGCCATTGATGCCCGCAGGAGTCTCGCCCCATGGTGGGTCTCAAGGCCCACGCAACACTCTTGCCGCCGCCCCGGAAAGTACTTGCTGGGCCTGATTTCGTGGCTTGTTCTCGCTTATCGATGGTTCGACGGATGGTTGAGTTAATCAAGCAAAAGTCCTGGTTCCATGTAGTTTGAGTGCAACGCCGACTAGTAATCGGTGGTGTCGTTTCCACTGGGAACAAGCTCCGCTGTATACCGCAAAAGCTCCTCCAGCTTCCTCATGAAAGTGCTATATCGACTAGAGGGGGTGAATAGGCGATTTTTATGATTTACAAATTCTTCATCGAGGAATTTGCCGTGAGGAAATTCCTTAGCTAAGAAATACATGCAGCGGAATAAGTACTCAAGTAAGCATAGCAGATTACATGCATAGTCATCATGATGAAATGAAGACAATCACAGAGTAGTAAAGCGAATCACAGGATAACACAAGATGAAGACAAACAGATCAAGAAATTGAACTGAGGAAATTGAGAAAGTCTTCACCAAAGTCTTCAAACACAGATATGACAAACACTCAACACAAGAATGAGGAAATGAAAGGGTTGAGGAAATAGAACCAGTTAGGTTGGTGAAGACAATGATTTGGTAGACCAGTTCCAACTGCTGTCTCAGCTGTACGCCTGTTGGAGCGGCTGAGTATTTAAACTCGAGGACACGCAGTCCCGGACACCCAACCACCGAAGCACGCAGCTCAGACACCAAGTCCTCACCAGATTCTCCTTGAACTAAGGCCACGCAGACTCGGCCCAATCACTCGTGGTAAGTCTTCAGCGACTTCCAAACCTTCACATACTTGGTCACCGCGATCCACAATTCCTCTTGATGTTCTAGACCGTGACGCCTAACCGTCTGGAAGAAGCACAGTCTTCAAAGGTAAAAGGCCGGATCCACGCTGATCAATTTCTTCAGTGATGCTCAATCACTTTGGGTTTGTTGGGGTTTGGTTTTGGGTTTTTCTCACTTTTGGTTTTTCCTCACTTGATGATTTTCGCCAAAGTCCTCAGAGGATGGGTTGCTCTCAAATGACAAGTGTCAAGTTCTCTTGGAGCAGCCACCAACTAGTGGTTGTAGGGAGGCTATTTATAGCCTAGGGAGCAGCCCGACATGATAAGACATAAATGCCCTTCAATGATATGACCGTTAGGTGGATAAGATATTTGGGACAGCGCCAAGAAGACAAAGAACGGTCGGAATTTTGAACATCAAATTCTCGTATCATGTTCCTTCATTGTGTAGGCAATTCAAGACCGGTAATTCCTTAACTCCTCGCCGAATAAATTCTCAACGACTAGAAGAGCTTCGCCTCACATCAAGAAATTGATCAACTATATGAGATTTCCAAAGGCTTCACTCAAGGGATTGGTAGGTGTAGGATTTTGACTTGAGCATCAAATGGAAATTTTTCCTTAGTATTTCCTCAACCTTTAACAAAGACGGTGTTTCTATGACTCAAGAAAGAGAAATGAAACTACGAAAACAAAAGTCTTCACGCTTCATGTTCCTCATATGAATACCAAGTCTTCAAGGTCACACCAATTTCTTCACTTTCAAAGTCTTCGTAAAGTCTTCAATATCAAATTCTTCATTGAAGAAATTCATTTTAGGGTCGATTTTTCTAAATATCAAACCCTCATAGACTTATAGACCTTGTACACTCAAAACAAGATAGCTACTTAACCTATAAGTCTTCAATACACCAAAATCACTAAGGGCACTAGATGCACTTACAATCTCCCTTTTGGTGATTGATGACAATAAAGTTAAGTTTTCAACGGGATAAATATATGAAGTGTAAATACTGATAATGAGGATTTTGATTGCAAGATATAGAAGAACTCCCCAAGGTGTGCATAGTGAGGAAATTGCTTTTGAGGCAATGCACATTTGAAGAATTGAATCATGGAGATCTCCCATATATTGTAATTCATACACGATTTGACATATAATATGAGGAATTTGAAATGCATGATGAAATATGGTGCTTGATGATATGCGAGCATGCAAAATAATGCATAAAGAGTATCGAGCCCAATGCGATGAGGAATTTGAAACTCTTCATAAGTATCGATCCCAAATCGCTTTGAAGATTTTCACCGAGCTCATGAGGATCGAGCATAACAAGGATCAACGATATCAACACTATGAATCGAGCATAGAGCAAAAGCATAATGCATCAAAAGTATCAAAGCACCATCGGGTTTAAGATTACAACTCGATCCAATAAAAGGTTTCGTAAGAACGAGAGTTGTAACTTAATAAAATATTGTATATAGACAAAAACGAGACCCGCTTGAAGACTAACTCAAATTTCTCCCTTTGTCATCGAATGACCAAAAGGATCGAAACCGAGGACTAACGCCTTGAAGAATTTCGTTGAAGACGGAGCCAAAGATTGTCGGGTTGTTCCTGAAGTAGGACCAGCAGCAGTTGTCTTCCAAATCTTCATTTTCATCAAGACGCGAGATGAAGAATAGGAGCTGGCCACCAAGGAAGGAACTTGACCTTCTTGAATTTCTTCGAGGAGGTGCGCATACCAAATTCTTCCTTGAGTCCCATTGATTGCGCTCTTCTTCATTGTAGACATGTGAAAGAACAGCCCAAAGCGCTTTGAAGGTTTCATGAAGATAGTAGTGGTTTTTCCTCACGCATTGTGAGTTGAGGTCGTTGTAAAGAAGAGTGCCAAACCGACGCTTAACCCACTTGTGATGCGATCAACCTTCCGATGAAGACCGAGGAGTAACTCACATCACCATCACCCGGTGCGAGCTTGAGGACTATGCTTAATCGAGGTATTTGTCCCGAGTCGTGTGGCGAGTCATCATTGGTGGAGTAGGATGTCGCTTAAACTGCCATCCAATGGACGAATGCCTTCATCTATCACAGCAGAGCCTTTCCTTTTCATCACCGAGGAATTGGCCGCTTGAGGACTTCAATCGGGGTAGCCGCAGGGTTCAAAGTGTCACTTTGTAATTCAAAGGAAGATCTTGACCGATGAATCTCATAATCCAAGGTGCATAAGGTTTCACAAAAGGTGACATGGCAATGTTAGCCGAGTCCTCATGAAGAAATCATGGAAATTGACAGAACGCCATGGATGATGTTGAAAAGCATATTCTTCATGATGCCAACGACTTCTTCATCATTCGAAGTCGTGGCCCTTGATAGGACTCATAGTCTTCGCGTAATCCGATAGACTGCTCGAGGCACATATAACAATTCTTGACGAGGAATTTTGTCCTTGAGCTTGCCTTGGTTTCAATGGCTTCATCAACACTTGCATATAGTGATTTGAAAGTTCTTTTCATAAGATGCGACTGCACCGCCAATCGGAGGATCGAGTGGAAGGGCACGAAGCAATTCACTTGCTCGGTGCCTTGTAGTGGGTGTTTTCGGTCATCCAATCTAAGACCCATGAAGTCACATCTTCAGCCTCCGTGATGTGAAGGGTTGCATAGAACTAAAGAATTAGCTCTTCATTCCAATCACAAATATCAGCAAAAGTTTAGAAGACCTGCATCGTGAAGAACACTTAGGACGGGCTCAAAGCCGGCAATACTCCATATCCACATGAGGAATATGAGCATGATCAAGATTTTGTCCTTGTTGAAAAGCACCGAGGAATAGAAGTTTGCTTGACCGGCATCCGTAAGCGCTCTTCCTAATCCGAGCAGTAATCATAGGGATTATATTCAGAAGAACACATGCTCAAGAAAGAAATCTTCAGCCTTGAACTTTTGTTTGGTTGAGAACGGATTCTTCTGCTTGGCAGAGGGTGTCGTGAGTTGCATCACCACCTCGTGAATCGAAGTTCAAGTTCTTCATGAGGAATTTCTTGGTCCTCAACTTGTCAGACCGAGGATTTTCAGAAGAGAGCAGTTTCATCAAGACTAGTGGCTGGAATTTCTTCATGCACGTAACTGGGTTGATTTTCTTCGAGTCTATCCGACAAATTGCAGGTGGGAGTGAGGAACTTGTTGAAGGGTGAAGAGAGGAGTATTGGGATGCGACTTTCCCAAAAGTCATCATTAATCACCGGAGTGGTGCATCCAATATCCACATCTTCATTTTCATTTTCCTCAGCATCAGCTTGAGGAATTTCATGGTCCGATGAGGGAATGACCGGGCTGAAGGGATTGCTTCCACTTCAATTTCTTCATCAATTTTCTCCGACGAAGGTGAGATTGATGTTCTTCATCGATCCGTTGGCACCACATATTCTTCTCCAAAAGGAACTACTTCCTTTGATGGTATGGAGGAAATGGAATAGCATCAATCGGTTTTCAACAGAGCTGGTCATGGCTTCAATTTCTTCACAGTCAAGAATCTGACGCACTGATGCTTTTCTTCTTCACAGCAGCTCTTTCCAGCTTTGGTTTTCTTCACATCCAAGCAGATGGAAGAATTGGAGGAGTTGGTGCAGGAGCAGCCGAGGAATTTGGGGTAGTTTCTTCAGAGCAACTGATGCGCTCTCGTTTTGTACATTTCTTCAGCGCACCACTAGTGGGTGCCCGCAGCTTTCTTGCTGAATTTCTTCATCAGCCCCGATGCAGCATTTTCTTCAAAGAGGTGAGCAGAGGCGCTTCGGCATTTTCTTCATTAGGCTGAGCAGAGGCTTCATGAGGATTTTCATGTTGCACTGTGCAGCAACACTTGGAGATTCTTCGCCGATTGATTTAATCTGGTCTTGACAACTTGCCAATCAGATAATACGTGTCAAAGTTCTTGCCGAGGTTCTCAATTTCAGTTTGACTTGAAGAAGTTCCTCGTGTCATCTTGACAACATTTTTCTTCGTAACCTCTCCTTCTTATATTGAGCCTTCTTGATTTCTTTGCCTTCTAACTTCCATTTTTCTTCAAAGAATGAAGTGAGTCAAATATGACTTTGACCAGTGTCAAAGGAAGATCAGCAGAGGGGTATTGGGATCAGCAGCGTAGATCGATGAAATCGAGGACTTTCTTCGGGTCCAAAAGCAAGGGCACAGCTGTTCCATTGGCTTTGCGGCTCTAGCTTGACGTCTCGATGATTTCTTCAAGTTCTTCATCGATGCCTCATCATCGATGGCACGTGGATAACAAGTGTTTCTTCCTTGGCTAGGCCGAGGACCACGCCCAAGGCTTTGTCTTCAAAAAGGCCGGGGATGAAGAATTGAAAGCAGCCGAGA